>VYZV01040474.1:42019-52793 GCA_013401275.1 Pandion haliaetus
TCTTCCCCCTGAGGAAAGGAGCGGCAGAGACGATGTGTGGCGAGCTGACTCAACCCCCATCCCCTGTTCCCCTGCACCGCCGGGGGGAGGAGGTAGAAAGCACCGGGAATGGAGCTGAGCCAGGAAGGTGGGAGGGGTGGGGGGAGGTGTTCTGATGTTTGGTTTTCCCTTCCTAATACCCTTGTGTTTTGTTTTTGATTTGATTTGTAGTAAATTAAATGGATTTTGTTTCTTCCTCAAGTTGAGCCTGTCTTTTGCCCGTGACCCTAAGTGGGGAGTGATCCCTCCCAGTCCTTGTCTCGACCCACAAGCCTGCCTTTGTATTTTCTCCTCATCCCAACGTGGCCAGGCGAGGGGGTGGGGGGTGAGTGAGCGGCTTCGTGGTGCTTTGTTACCGGCTGAGCTGAAACCACGACACATGTCCATTGCCTGTAATTACAACAATACTTCTTCCAGCGGGGTCAGTTTCAGAGTTAAAATAGAAACTCTTTCAACATCCTCTTTCCTTCACTTTGACTCTATATTTCTGTAGGGTTAAGAGCTGTTTTAGCCAGGTAGAAAATTGTATTAAACTGAAATTATGACATTGTTGGGAAAGCAGGAAGTTTCTTTTAGGGTTATATGGGAGGGGGTTAATAGTGCTTCATTTTTGAGCATCCCCTTCTGCCATAGAAAGGACAGTGAGCAAGTCCTGCATCTCATTTGAAGAATGATGAAGGATGTCACCGAAGAAAGTGTTGAAGCGCCCAGCTGTGGATAATGGCCATTCTGACCTGTGGCGCAGGTGTGATCTGAAGCGTGATCCCTAATCTCATGTGGCTACCAAGCCCTGACTACAGGGCTGTCACTCTCCACGGTACACCCTATGGAGAGGGTCCCCTGACCACCCAAACTGGGGGAACCTATCAGCATGTGTGTCAGCACCATCCCTGCTCACATGCCTGGGTTTTCTTCAAAGGGAAGGACACCTCTAACTAAAATATAGATACAACCAGGGTGATTTAAAAAACTTGCCTAGATCCTATCTTTTGTGGACTTCCAGTTCAAGAAAGCCTTTAGCTTTCTTGTTTCCTCAGCTGACATGATCTGAGGCAGTCCTGAACAGCCTTCATTTCCCTATATAGCATTTAAGATTGGGATTTCAGTTTTCCACGCTCAGCTGTCTGCCATTTATTCCAATCATCTCCCTGTACTTCAGATTTTCCTGACAGTCTGATGGGAACTATTTTGCTTTCTCATATCCTTGGATACACACACACATACACACATACTTGCACTCATGCAGGTCAAGCACAGACTCTATTACTGGGGATTCAGGGGCAGCAGGAACACCTAAATTAAGAAATACATACCACCTCTGCTCCTTCCAAATGCAGGTCAGAGCCTGAAGGTCTACTGCTTCTTGTTACCGATTCATATAGTCTGCAACCAGTAACTCATAAGCTTTATTTTCTTTACCCGAAATAAAATTAGTCACAAAATGTCCCATGAGGGTTAAACTATTTTCAGTGGATATAGCTTATCTTATGGATGATTCTTTGTCTATACAAGCTTCTCTGTTTTCACAGATGTCCCCTTCCCTGTTATGAGTAGTATTCTGTGTGAAAAGCAAGCAAAACTAACTGTTATGTCTATTCCCCTTATGTTTCCTGCTCCACTGGCATCAGGAGGAACTTTGCCACTAAGCTCAGAGGATGTTTGATCCAGCCCTAAACAGGCTCATGTACTGCAGCAACATTGTTTCCCTTTGTTTTCAATGGCATACCTCATTCTTTCTATTAACGTCCACCCAACACATCAGAGACCCATTGAGTCAAGGCAGGTTATCACTAAAAAGAACATAAGCCCCACCAGCGAAGCTTAAGGCTGAAGCTATGACCTACTTTAGTTAATAAACAAAATGGGCTTCACAGGTGTCAGAATTCCACTGCAATCAACCCCTAATCTTTGTTTTGCAAGAGTGAAATAACAACAAAAGCAATTTATCTGTAAAATGACAAGTTGACTCTTGCCAATTTTGTATTAAAACAAGAGACTTCTGTAGGTATTTTTGAATGTATTTTTAATCGTGGACTTTTAATTCTTCACATATGTGAGGTAGGGAGGGAATATTTATATTATTTGATTGTTTTATCTACTTTCCAGGCTCAATTATTTTATCAGCTGAAAAGCTGGGAAATATTCTTATGACTAAAAAACTTCACGTTTATCGTTCATTTTATTTTTTTTTAGCCAGTCCCCATGATACCATTCTAATTCTGACAATGTTGATAGGAGGAGCTGGAAAAGTTTCTATTAAATTGTCTACTAATTCTATTCATTCAAAGGCATTAACAAATATATAAACCACTTGCCAATAAACTGGCATAATAAATATACTTCATACTGCATAGATCTCTCACACAGATAGATCCTAATCTTTTTTTAAGTGTTCTATATTTTCATAGGTTTATATATAGCTTAGTATTGTATGTAAGCATTGGTTCTGGGAAGAACAAATCATAAATAAATCAGATTCCTATTAAACTGTAAGATCTTTAGAGCTGACATTCTTGTTTTAATCTGTGAAGGAGGATTTACCAGAATGCTGGTGCTCGTGCACCAATAATAAATAATTATCATCTCCAGTTTCCTTGCATTTTCCCTATTTTGTACCCTGTTGTCATCAAATAGGCTTGCAGAATCCGAATGAGTCTTTATCTTGCAGGCTATGTAGGTAACTTTGATTTTTTGCAAGCAATTTTTGTGGCAATTAAATTTTGATGGTCTGTCAGACATGTGCAGCCAGTAACGCAATTGGCTCTAATTTAAAAACTAATAATTTTTGCTGTACAAGTAGCCAAAGAAAACAAAGAAAGGGGACAAAGGGTTAAAATCTGAGCCAACTGCCTTTCCTCAGGAAAAGCCTGTAGTTGAGACAAGGGGAAATCATATATGAGAATAATTTTCTCACTCTATATATAAATAAAGAGCAACCTTACTGTGAAAATATTAGCCATGAGGTTGTTTCTGACAGATGTCTTTACATCTTGGTTCTATCACAGTCCAATATAATGTTTTTGAACTCTACCTCATTTCAATATATATTTACTCAGAGAGAGGGGAGAATAACAGCAAAACATAATATTCAGGGGTTTTATTATAATTTTAGAGTACAGAATATGCAGATAGCCATCATCCAAATCATTACCCAATAGTGCTGGGCAAGTAGCAATCACAAGATTTAATATGTGCACAAATGTTTCATATTAAAATCTGATAGACTGTATAGTACCTCCCACTTAAAGGAAAAGGAGGGGAAAAGAATAATAAAAACATGTGGAGGGAGCTGTAAACTGTTATGCCTTTGCTTGCTCTTGATTGCCCCTTTAAACCTGTAAGAACTCTGTCCCTCTTCAAGAGGCTGCTGTGTTTTGCGACAGTATGCGGCAGAAGAGATGGTCACTGCTCCCACTCGAGGTGATGGGACTTTTGCTCTTCCAGGTTTCGCCGTTTTGCATTTATATAGTCTCACTTTAGGTATAGCACCCTGAAACAGGAGTAAGGAAGCATTTCTCTTCATGGTACATACATATACAGGGTACAGAAGCCCCTTTACTCCTTAGCTTAGTACAGCCCTTCTGTCCTGGTTTCAGGTGGAAAAACCTTGATAGGTTTTAGTTATTCCTGTTGGAGTTTGCACTGAAGATGTACTTCGCTTAACACAGATCTGCATGGCTTCTGTGACATTTTGTCACGTGCCTCACTTCATAACAGAAAATCAAAACAAAATCCAGAGTTCACCATGTGTCCCTGTCACACGTGGCTCTCGGGGCAAGAGCTGGTTTGTGTCTCACGCGACCGAAGCACCTCAGAGAGGAGATTTGGCTATCAACAGCTGCTGCAAGAAGAGGGTTTCTGATACTCCCCACTGAAGTCTTACCTTCACCAAAAAGAAACCTCTCCACCGCTACTGCAGAGGGCCCCAAATTTCCCCCTGCCTCCTCAGGCTCCAGAGGGTCGATGATTGTGCTCCCCATCTTTTCATCTCTGCTGTTCCTTTAACGGCAGGGTACAGATGAAACCCCTCAATTGACATGCTTTTAAAATAGGCTGGGTAGGTCTTCCTCACATTTTTTTTTTTCTTTTTGTTTATTTTTAATGAACATAAAAAGATGACCATAAGTGTGATGTTTAAAGAGAAAAAATCCTGCTGTGAAGAAAATGGAGGAAAAAAAAACAGTCAGGAGAGCATGCTATTGTTTGTTCCAGAAGGATCTCATGGAGATGACCAACTTCACCTAACATTGGCAGAGTCAAGTTAATTATTTTTTAAAAAAGGAAAAGGTAAATTTTTTTTGCAGTGAGCTCCATATGCTGTTTATGAAAATCCTGTCTCACTCACCAGAAACTCATTGTTTAATAGCTGTGAAACAGAGCTTAAAGAAACATCATTGATTAATATAGTACAGACTGATACAACAATCTCCATTTATTTTAAGAGTTCATTGATCATCATTTCTCATATTCAATAGGAGACTGGAAGAGACAAAATGAATAGATGCTGAAGATCCAGATTTATGCCTCTAGGGATTCCTTGGACACCCTGTTAGGCTTTCTGAGATGCAAGGAAAGCAAAAATTAATTTTTCCCACCCTCCCAAACACAATAACCAGAAAAGGATCTCATGACCAGAAATCGACAATGAAATTACTGTTGAGGTTTGGCTACCCAAAGGGATCTGCAAAACATCCAAGAAGATAAAAAAGGTTTTGTCATCCTCACAGAGAAGGAAGCCAGAAAAGTCACTTTAATCAGGAGGTAATGTAATTCCAAACATGCCCTTTAGAATACTTACACTACCACTGTGTTTAACATTGATGTATGATTTTGATTGCCCTGACTTCGTGTAACCATCCTGAGTTTAAAAAGCTTGATTTTTAGAGGATGGAGTTGAGGCATTTGACACCACTAATTCAAAAAAATCTCAATTTTCTAGCATATACAGCAATACCTTAAAAAAGTGAAGTTCTGCCATCAGTTACCTGAGACTGCTTCCCAATTATTTCACTGTTCCTAGGATATGGCTGCTGAGAAGTGAGTTCCCTGAAGCACAGAGCTATCTGGACTAACTTAACCTAGTTAGCTCAGACATCATTACCACTCCAGTGGCAGCAGCCTGAGCTAATTTCTCCTCCTCAACAGAGCAAATTGCTCTAACTTTGGTGGAGGTAGTCTTAGAATAAGAAATTGCCAGTTTCCATAGACATGGTGTACAACCTCTTCTTAAAGTTAGCTTTTAATGTGGGCACAGTAAATCGTCGTTCGCATTCATGTAATATATTGGGGATTTTTCAAGTGGTGACAGGTTTTCTGGTATGCAGTAAAACTTTTTTGTGCCCATGAAGGGATGAAATGGTGAAGCAAAACCAAACATTTACAAATGTTATCATTCATGGTACTGAAAGATCAAGTAGCAGAACTAAAGGGACAAGCAGATGCACTTAGAAAAATATCAATGCATATGAGATATTTCTTTGATGACACATGCCTAGTTTTAGACTCCAAAGAGGTGACAGGAGAGGGACACCAGCTGCAGGGATGGAAAAGATGAGTGAAACAGAGATAAGGCACAAGAGAAACAGGATAACATAAAAGATAATGATTGATTAATTGTGAAGACAGATATTAAGACAGGAAGGAAACATGGCAAAAACGGTGAATGTAGTAACACTGTCTAATATATCAGGTACTGGATATCATAGATGGTGAATCAGAAGTTTTAATACAATACTTGAAAATAAATAAGAAAAGAAGTGACAAAACAATGTAATCCAGGCTAGAGTATTTTTCACTAGTGACAAAATGAAAGCATAGAAGGGAATATTGAGAAAGAGAGAGGGATTTCAAAGAATAAAAAATATGGAAGCAAAACATTGTGAATTTTTTCCTTTAATTAAAGTTCTTTATTCTTTTGTCTCAGTCAGCAATAATTGCTGCTTGTTACTGTATTTTATTTTCATTACTCTATTGGGTTTTTTATTATTATCATTACTACAAAGCTGTGTTCAGTTAATAGCTGCTTTTGTTTCACAGGCACATTGCTGCTGGGAAGCATTTCGTTAAGACTACCTTTGTTAGCAGGTACCCTCAGTACCAAATTTACCCCTCAGATATTGGCCTCCAATGGGTGGGTAGGACTGCACAATCTCAGCAAAGGACAAGTCCGATGAGGTAAACACTCCACTGTGTGACACACCATTCCCACCAAGACACCAGGACGTATGGCACACCTTCATGGCAGATTTGTGTCGCTAAAAATGAAAGGAGAAGTACTCAAGAGGAATAAGTAGAAGACATGTCATGGAGGAGGGCCTGTTCCACAAAGTCACAGCCAGGGAATATGTCTTCTAGTGGGAGTCCTTTTCCCATGGAGCCTGATGAGAAGACACGCTCCATCTGTACTTGCACTCCACGTCAGTAACCCTCAGTGCCTCCAGGATGACAGCACAACTGCTGTGGTACATTTGCACCAGCTACAAACTGCTGAGTGTGATTGAACAGTTTGCTCAACACGTGAGATGTGAAAGGTGCACCAAGACTTTTTTTTCTATTATCCCTCTTAGTGAATTTCCAAGAATAAAAAGCAGTATGATCTTTATGGATGTGATGGGCCTTGCATTGCAGGGGAAGGAAGGTGGCCCATGAGAAAAGTTTTACTTCCAACTTAAGGACTAATACAAGACCTTGTCTCCAGCATAGATCCTGACTTTATCATTATGCAAAGAGCTGTAATTAAATGCATCAGAAACCATGGCTCTCTATATAGAATAAAATAAAAAATAAAATATCGTCCATGAATCAATCTTATTGCATTTTTTACTAAGACATAGAACAGAAAATGTTGACATGTGCTATGAAATTTTTCATTTTCCAACAGAGAAGTTGATTCTTGCTCGAAAGTAAAAAAAAAAAGTTAGTCTTATGTAAGTTTTTTGTCTTACTCTTTTCCGTTCCTCTCTAAAGTAAAAATAAGAAACAAAATTTTTAAAAGAAAAGTATTTTCTTGATCTAATTAAACTAGATCTAGTATGGAGTTAGTAATCTACAAAAATAGAAGGCAAGCAGTGAAATTAGCTCATTCTTTTTCATATCATGATTATAATCACTTTCTTGGTAGCCACTTCTCACAGTTAATTCAGTTGTAGATAATAAAAAGCATGCAAGTGTCAATTGATTTTTCTGAAATTTCTAAATGTTTTCATTGAATCGCTCATACTGAAACTACTGGATAATTTGGTCCCCCACACCATGCTGAAACTCTGTATCAGCCATTGTTTGTGTTCCATACAAATGAAGCTTAAGCATCACATTACCATGGGCTTCACTCCCTGCAAGTTTCATTTATAGTAAAAAGGACTGAAAGTTTAAATTGTTTGAAAGTACAGCCAAAGCTGCAAGTTTTCCAGCTGAAGAGAACTTTATCTTAATAGTTAAAACTCACACCTGTTCAGAGGACCATGCCAGGTCCTTAAAATGAATTTAAGCCCTCATAATATTGCTATAAATTTAAACAATAACTTATTGCATGAGCCTTGATTTGGCTCTAGACTCAGGAATGAATTTCACCTGTGGTGAGTGTTGTGTGAAGGGAAAGAAATGTATGAGAAAGATTCCACAGAACTAAGCAAGCTGATAAGTTAAACAAGAGGATTGGCAGAGAGCCTGCTATGATTGGTCATATTGGATAAACAATGTGAGAAAAGTAATCTGAGATATTTTAAAAGCCATTCTAAATCCTTACCTAGAAACAAAGAAGAGATATACTACACTTTTTTTGTGTTAGGCAAGAAGAAGGAGTGAGGATATCATTCTTCCATTCATGCCTTTATTGAGGCTCTGAATTTTCAAACATACTGAATTATAGCTAGAGGAAAATCTGAGCTCTAGAGATACAAAAAAAACAGCAATAAAGGAAAAAACTGTATAATAGGATAACTATTAAATACTATTTTCCACCAATTAATATCATAACAGATACAGCTCTAACAGGATTAGAAAAATATATTTTGACATGGCATCTCTGTGATATAGAGCACAAAATAAAAAGGGCTATAGCTGAAGAAAACTAAAAATGTTGAGTTGTATGAGCCAACCAAACAGATTAATAACTATAAAAGCAGCAAATATTGAATGCAGGCATTAACAATATAGTAGCAGATATCTAAAACCAACTTTAAAAGGCTTCATCGATCTAGTATTCCAGCTGCAAGGCTGCTATTTCACACCTTGTCTGAACTGCCAACTTCTGCAGGGATTTATCTGATTACGTGACATGAGTACTTTACGTACCTGACCACACAAACAACATATCCAAATGCAGGCTTGTCCTGGTTTTGGCTCGGATAGAGTTAATTTTCTTCACAGTAGCTGGTATGGGGCTGTGTTTTGGATTTGTGCTGAAAACAGTGTTGAGAACACAGGGATATTTTAGCTGTTGCTGAGCAGTGCTTACCCAGAGCCAAGGGCTTTTCTGCTTCTCACCCACCCCACCAGTGAGCAGGAGTTGGGAGGGGACACAGCCAGGACAGCTGATCCCAACTGACCCAAGGTATATCCCAGACCATATGGCGTCATGCTCAGCAGAGAAATCTGAGGGAAGAAGAAGGAAGGGGGGGGACGTTGGGAGTCATGGTGTTTGTCTTCCCAAGTCACTGTTATGCGTGATGGAGCCCTGGTTTCCTGGAGATGGCTGAACACCTGCCTGCCCATGGGAAGTTGTTATGGGTTTGTGTGGCGCGGTTTTCCTTGGTGGCAGGGGATGGGGGCTGCAGAGGCGGCCCCTTTAAGAAGTTGCTGGAAGAATTCGCTGCCCCAAAATGTCGGACCCGCGCGCCAAAATGTCGGACCCGCCTCTAGGCGGGGAGTGACGGTGGTAGCGCCTCTGGGAAACATATTTAAGAAGGGGAACCGGTAGTGTGGGGGGGGGAAACCTGAGAGGAACATCGCTGCCGACACTGGAATCATGGAAGTGGAGGGGGAGGAGGAGGAGCCTGAGGAGGCTGATGGCCCTGCAGCCCAGGGGGGTGAACGGTGGAGCGGAGGCTCCCGAAGGTGGCCGTAACCCCATGGTAAAAACCGCGCTGAAGCAGTGTGAGACGGGAGAGCAGCCCGCGGAAAGGACCCGCGCCAGGGGAGTTCGGGAAGAACTGAAGCCCGCGGAAAGGATCCGCACCAGGGAAGTTTGTGAGGAACTGCAGCCCGCGGAAAGGAACCACGTTGGAGCAGGGAACGAGAGAGGAATCTTCCCCCTGAGGAAAGAAGCGGCAACGACGATGTGTGGCGAGCTGACTCAACCCCCATCCCCGATTCCCCTGCGCCGCCGGGGGGAGGAAGTAGAAATCATCGGGAGTGGAACTGAGCCGGGAAGGCGGGAGGGGTGGGGGGAGGTTGTTCTGATGTTTGATGTCCCTTCCTAATACCCTTGTGTTTTGTTCTTGTTTTGATTTGTAGTAAATGAAATGGATTTTGTTTCTTCCCCAAGTTGAGCCTGTCTTTTGCCCGTGACCCTAAGTGGGGAGTGATCCCTCCCAGTCCTTGTCTCGACCCACAAGCCTGCCTTTGTATTTTCTCCTCATCCCAACGTGGCCAGGCGAGGGGGTGGGGGGTGAGTGAGCGGCTTCGTGGTGCTTTGTTACCGACTGAGCTGACCTGAAACCACGACAGAAGTGAAGAATGAATTCCTTGGTTTGCTTTGCTTGCACACACAGCTTTTGCTTTACCTATTTACCTATTTACTCAACTGTCTTTATCTCAACCCACAAGTTTTCTCATTTTTACCCTTCTGAATCTTGCCTCTCTGGGGCAGGGAGGAGTGAGCAAATGGCTGCATGGTCCTTAGTTGCTGGCTGGGGTTAAACCACAACAAGGTTGTACATCCATCTTCAAGCTTTTACACGTGATTGGTGCCTGTAACAAATAAGTGGATTTGAAGTAAAGGTTAAATGAATTATCATATTTAGCTGGGCCTCTGAGCTGTTACCAGGCTTTCCACAGGCTAGCACTGCACTTAGAAATGCATATTTCAAAGTAAAATGTTAATGGTTTTATATAGAGAGAAGTAATCAAGTAATCAACCAATTCATTTGCTAAGCCAGGTGATAAAGATGTGTTATCCTTAAAAGTCAGGATAGAGGTAACGTGGTTTGTAAAATCCTTTATGAAACTTGGGAATGTTGAGGGGGTTTTTTAAAACTTCATCTTTCAGTGGGAAATGCAATTTAGCTTAACAAGGTAATATATGTGCATTTGAATGACCTTCCTTTTGTTTTACAGTGACATCAGATACTCTGACATAAGACTAGAGCCAAGTAGAATAGAAAGCAGACGGGAACTCTTGGTAGAAAGTCTGCAGATTTTGGAACTCAGGTTCACATTTGCAGGTACTCAAATACAGATTTCACTTCAGGAAATACAGCATACAATTACAATATAACTGTCCAAACATTACTCCTGTATGGCAACCGTATTTCATTCCCCTATTATGCATGATTTCTGAAACTAGTTTCAAAGCTGCACTCTAGAAATGGCTTCATTCCAAGTCATTGTGTGCTGGATATTACTGAATATAATAAAGCCCAGTTACTGCTGAATATTAAATGGCTGTTATTCACGTATCTGCTGTTCTAACAAGCTGTTATGGGTTTGTGTGGTGTGGTTTTCCTTGGTGGCAGGGGAGGCGGGCTGCAGAGGCGGCCCCTTTAAGAACTTGCTGGAAAATTCCCCGGCGCCAAAA
>VYZV01040474.1:55609-94959 GCA_013401275.1 Pandion haliaetus
GGGGGAGGAGGTAGAAAACATTGGTAGTGAACTGAGCCGGGAAGGCGGGAGGGGTGGGGGGAGGTTGTTCTGATGTTTGGTGTCCCTTCCTAATATCCTTGTGTTTTGTTTCTGTTTTGATTTGTAGTAAATGAAATGGATTTTGTTTCTTCCCCAAGTTGAGCCTGTCTTTTGCCCGTGACCATAAGTGGGGAGTGATCCCTCCCAGTCCTACGAGCCTGCCTTTGTATTTTCTCCTCATCCCAACGTGGCCAGGCGAGGGGGTGGGGAGTGAGTGAGCGGCTTCGTGGTGCTTTGTTACCGACTGAGCTGACCTGAAACCACGACAGTCCCATTTTCATCATCTGGGTTGGAAACATCAGCTGATGATGTTGTCAGTAAAATCAGCTGTCCTAGCCACAAAACTGACAGCCCTGGGCAATGGCGGCTTCTTTTAATTAGCACTTTGCTTTGCAAAGTTGGCCCATGTGTAAATGGGAGCGAGCACTCATTGAGCTAAATCAGATGAGACTGTACAGCCAAACATGTGAGAAGAGATGGTATTTATCCTGACCAATCTGCAAAAAAAACCTGAAAAATATGGCAATTATTTTTTTTTAATAAAACAGTAGTACAACAATCTGCCTAATAGTTCTGCCTCAGGGAATGGGTATATGCACAAAGGTGCAGACTTGATTAGTCTGGACTTGATTTTTTGAAATAAATGTTCAAGTACAAACCTAAAGAGTTAAAAATTATATACCATCATCTAAGTTTTGGCTATGCAAGAAAGATACAAATTTAAAGTATGAGACATACATGAAGTTATTTATCTTCCAATCCATTCTTTCATTTATATCCTTGTGCAATACACAGCTTTGCACTGTGAGCATACCTAAAAAATGAAGAGACAAAGGGAAAAGAGTAGTTCTGTGCCTATCCACAATAGTTGCACATTGCCTTAAGAAAAACAAGAGATATTGCACAAAACAAATTAACAAGAAACAGCAGCCACAATCCTCCTGTAAGAGGAAGGTAATGTAAGCCTACAGCCACAAAGCACTGAAGGGCTTCTGAATCACACGATTAGTCTTGTGGTAATGTATATGTGTTTCCTTGAAACAAGGTGGCACTAATAAATATTACTGTGACATTTTGGTACCAAAAAAAGAAAATATTTGGGGGAAATAGAATAACAAAGATGTGATAGAATAACAACAAAAAAAAGAAATATTGATCTGTTCTATACCAGGTGTATATGCTACTACAAAATGAGCAAGGAATCAAATATAGCCAATAGAATAGGGCTACTTTCCACCTTGCCAGTGCCCCGGATCCTAGTTGTCAAAAGCTTCAGGTTATTTCCTATTAGCCGAGACCGGATTTTAATATCTACGTGCCACACCATGTGAACAGCCACGCCGATCTCAAGCTGCCAGTACAGGGAATAAGGAGCTAAGAGGACAAGAGGTAGGTTTCTACAGAGCATTGCTCCCTGCCTACCAGCGTTCCCCTCTGCATTTGTCCTGCTGGATCTGTACAGTGCTGCCCTCACTTACCGAACCCACCCCATCTTGCATCCCAGTCTCCCTGCCCGTCCTTCTCTGGGAATACCTCCCCTCTGCACTCCCAGCTCTTCACACTCCTAATCTCCCGACGCAACTGTTCCTGGCCCCGGCATTGCACTATGATAACTGATGATGAAATAGTTGTCAGGCGTGACTGTTTTTCTGGCTTGTTTCCTTTCCTGAGACCAGCATTGGTGGAAAAATCAAAGGGATTGTCAGGACATTTCTTATTATCTATAAATACAGATTTCAGGTCTAAGACTCATCAGAAGTTGTATTTTATATATGATTTCGCTGCAAAAGAGGATTATTAGGTTAGGTGATTTTGTTGGGTTGTTTGTTTTTTTTTTTCAAATGGCCAGCAAAAGGGCACTTAGAACATAGACACTTTCCTTAGCTACTCAGTAGCATTTTGCATTGGTATTTCCAAGATAAATTTACACTTAAAATGGCACAGTGTTTTTGCTTATTTTATTAGTCATTATACTCCTGGTGTTTTCCTTCTGAACTTTCTTTTCTAAAAGTTTCCTCAAAGTCAGTCAAGTAGGCAAGTTTCCTTTTCTTTCTTAATTCCAAAAGGGAATATGGTAAGTGCCTGCTCTGCTTTTTATTAATACATAGTTTACAATGGAGATAATCCACATGATCCAAGGAACAAAACCACCCACTTCATGCAGGTGTGTGGGCATGGCTGAGTCTCACTGCGCTACCAGAAATCTAACACAAGCCTTATGATTTATGCTCACTGGATAAGTATGCAATCCTTCAAATGATTTTGCATCCAATATATCACTAATTTATAAAAGTGAATAAATAAACAAAAAGCTGGCACTTGCCACTTAGTACAGTGTTTGAAAAGCCTTGGTACATTAATGATTTATCTTTCTTAACAAGGGGGAAATAATGCCTAATATGCAGTTGTTAACACTTCTTATAAACCTCTAAACCAATCTTTTTTTTGCTCAGTGACAGAAGAAATCTTCACAGGTTTTAGCACAAAATCTCTAAGCAGCTACCCAAGATCTGCAGGTTTTTTCCTCCAGCATTCTTCCTCCTTCTGTTTGCTATTCTACTTGGCTCTGCTCATATGTGTTAATATGAGGTGTCGTTCTAAAACAAAAAGTTTAATCAAAAGCATATAGATTTCCTGATGTGATGGTATATCAAACACAACAGCTGCTAGAGCAGGCTTTAAAGAAAACCCACAACATTCTGTAATACCTCAAGCATATACTGCACAGGAGGATGTGCATGCTTCATTATTGCATCTCAGAAATAAATTCTCCATATCCTGACATAACAAGAGAATAAAAATGGGGAAAAAATAAAAGTGAGTAATAGCTGCTTGTTTCCTGATCTGACCTGGTTCCTGTGTGGTACTGTCTCCCCATCTACTCCTGGGTACCTGCTGCCCTGGCGGAGGGTTATTTGCTCAGGTGTAGTGGTGGGGGAGCACAGGGAGCCAGCTTGGCCCACGAGGTACTGTGGCTTTTTTTTCACCTGGATCTGTGCCCTACTTATTGAGCCCTCTTCTAACTAGAGATATTAGAATACTGGAATATTCAGCTTGGGTAAAGGCTGTTCAAATGCAGCTTTATTTTTTCTGGACAATGGCTCCAAGTATTCATGTCACACGATATCTGTTCTAATAAGTATGGCCAGATCTGTGTTGCTTCAGTGGAGCCATACCTGGCTTTACATCGCAGCTGTAGTCATGTTCAACTGTACCTACTGAGGTCTCAAACCAAGGTTTCCTTTCACCTCACCAGACCTGACCTCGTGCATGTGTGGCACATGGGAAGAAGGAGAGACTGGTGATTGCCAGCAGCCAGTACTGTTAATAGAAACCTTATCTTCTGATTCACAAAGCAGCACAGTAGTCTTTTGACATTGCTCTCTCTCATCTTCAAATGAAAGCGCTGGAAAGACCTCTACCCATTTATTTTAACCTTGTGCCTTACTTTGCCACACTTATTTAAACTTACTCCACAAGTCCTCCCACTGATGCTATTAAAATCTCAGCATACAGTGATCAGGCTACTTTGAAGATCCTTCCTGAAAAAAGAGGGAGCAATTTTATGTCTATAAATTTTATCATCTCATACAGATAAAAAACTTCTTCAAATGTCCAATAGAACAGGTATCATAAGAAATTACGTTAGCAGATAATTATGTTAATTTATTAGTAGTATTGCCTTTTCCTATTCCTAAACTATTGCCTACTAAGACAGACAAGTAATTCCCCCCTTAACACACATCAAATAATCTTCACGTTAATAGAGTTCTAAAATAGAAGTTCTCGCAATACAAGAAGCATTGCAAACAATGCATGGCTGCGTGTTTTGGCTCACAACAGGAGTGAGTATCTGGCTGTCACAAGGAGTGCCACAAGAAGTGCCTGCAAAACAGCAGGCCTTGGTAGGGTGCAGAGCGATGTGTGGGAGCATGCCCGACAACTGGGGAAAGGTTTTTCATAAGATATGTCTGTAGCAGTATATAAGTGCATAATCATAGAATCATTTAGGTTGGAAAAGACCTTTAAGATCATCGAGTCCAACCATCAACCATGCCCAAATAAACCATGTCCTGAAGTGCCTTGAATACCTCCAGGGATGATGACTCAACCACTTCCCTACGCAGCCTGTTCCAATGCCTGACAACCCTTTCAGTAAAGAAATTTTTCCTAATATCCAATCTAAATGATGCTTTTGGTAACCCTCCTCCATCTTCTATTGTTTACAATTCTCCATGGCTATATCACACTTCTCATCAGAATGCAATACTTCTGAGACAGGGCTTGTGTCTAGCTGATGCATCTCCAAGGTATCTAAGATACTACAGGGGTGTCATAAGTACATGTTTTTAATCCTTTCTTCTCCCTAGCCACATTGTCATCTCTGTTTATTAACTGCCACTCTTTAGAAATCCTGGTCTTGAAGATTTGCCACTTCCCTGTTTCTCTGTGGCGTTATATGCTGCCCTCAATTCAAGCAACTAAATTAAGTCAATGGCACCCAGCTTCTCTCTCTAGGCTCTTTCACCTGCTGCTTCAAGGCAGAAAAAAGAGCAGTTCTCCCCAGTTTGCAGCTGTAGGCTAATTATCTCTGGTCTGTCAGCAGAAAATTTAAAGAAATACACACTTGACTCTTTTTTATTTCTCTTTCAAGTAAACCACAGTCCAAGTGTTCTCCATTTAATTTTTAATTTAACCCCACTGACTTCAGAGCCTGTACATAATAGCTGAATTTAGTTGGGCAGATTATGATTCACCTAGTTCTTCTCCCCGGGCACTAGATGGGGAATTCACGCACCACATTTGGGTCTCTGGCAGAAGTCAGACACTGAAAATTTAGGTTTGAGCATTGCCATGCCTACAACTCTTTCAGTATCTGGGGCACGGAGACCTACATCAGCTGCGCCTAAGGCTGCTTTTCCCTCCCACAGCCCTTCAGACTGAGGTTTTCTGCCCCACCTTAGCAAATAAACGGATGAAGGGCATTAAAGACACAGAGTAACCCCTTCCCTCTTTCAGTTTATAAATGATTAAGATGGTGCCTGTGATTTTAGGGGAAATTCAGCCTCATTTCTAGGGATACAGAGTTTTTCTAAAAGCAGGAGTTTGATAAGAACTCTAGATGAATTAACAAGATAAGAAGTTTATTATTCCTCTTCACGGTAGCAGGAAGGAATTAAAAAAACCAACTAGTTCAATAGGAGACAGCTTCCTTTAATGACTCACTTAAATATGAAACAATAAGGTGACCCAAAGTTTAAACCTGTACTATTTGAACCCCACTAAAAGAAGCATATGGAGCAATGTTAAATTCTCTGTTGACCTAGCAGTAATTTTATTCATGTTGCCATGGGGAATACACTGCTCATTAATTAGTTTACTCATCCTTAATTTTTTTTGCATTAGCTTGTAAATCGACATTTCTAGGTTAAATCAGTCATTTGTCAGGGATCTGATGGGTCGGCCATGTCCTTGTCGGAGAAAATGGTTAACACCGAATTAAGCAGTGAAAAATTGTCATCTCTGCTAATGGAAGAGAGATAGGAATCTGTCCAAATCTTGTCGAACTAATTCTAAAAGAACAAGAAGACAAACCAGGGAGGCTTTCATACACTTCTTTTCCACCTTGTAGTGAAGAACTGAAAGCAGTTGTAGACACCTAAGCAACTGAAACTCATGGAAAAGACATACGGCATAGGATACATCATGTGATTGTCTGGATGCAAAGTACTGCAGACATCTGAAAATGTCATCTGTGCATCTTGATTGTTGGTGGGAACATCTCTCACCCAGAGCTAAGCTTTTTGAAACACATGACCTCAGCTGTTTCCTCAGCACTTCCCGCTGACATCCTTGTCTTTGATGCCAGCACCAGCTCTGCCTCTTTTAGGATAAAGTACATGTCTTTAACATGAAGATAGGTTTTATTTATTGAACCATAAACAATGTTTTTCTTCTGCTTTGTTTCTCCAAGTGTTTTTAATGTAATTTCTTTCAATAAATTTGGGGTTGTGACTGTTATAAAATAATGTCCCCCACATGCTCCAGTGGGATGGTATTTTCTTCAGTTATTGTACACTTTGCAAAATTGTCCCTGCTGCCTGACCATTCGGTATAAGCCAGCTCATTCTGGCTCTTAGTGGTAGAAAATGCAAAAGTAAGTTGAATACATAAGATATGTTACAGCATCTTCCTTTCTGCCTTTACTCTTGTTGAGAAAAATAAGGGTATTTATTTCCCATTATTTATTTTCCACTGTTCTGATTTTAAGCCCTTTGCAGTCATATGAATCTCAGGTGATCTAAAACTGCAGTGCTGAAGGGGCTAAGCAGGTTTTTAAGCAAAGAAAATGTGTGTCCAGACTTGTTGAAGCTTTTAAAATGCCATCTAAAAAATCAGCGTATAGGCGTCAGCACCCGCTCAGCCACTGAACATAGAAAGCAGTACTTTGAAAAGAGCACTTTATTGTTCAAGTACTCAAAAAGTGTATTTTTAAACATCTGGAGCTGCGAAAGCTGTATGGCTGAGGCTGTTCGTTACCGGAGGAGGCAGGGGATGGCAAACAGCTGTGGGATCAACAACGTAACACCTGGTTTCTGACCTAAAGTGACTAAGAAACTGAAGTCTCATCACTGGCAGTCCCAGCTCCCCTGCAACACGATCTCTTCTCTCCTATATTTGTCTAACGCTCTTTTTAGGCCTCCTGCAGGCTCTTGCTCCACAAAACAAACCCTTTGAGTTCTTTCTTTCCTTGTAGAAACCAGCAGAGATGAGAAACAAAGTGTGAAGGATGGCAAATGGATCTCGGCGGGGGGAGCCCCTTTCCCCTATAATGACCAGCCAGCCTGCCTGTTGCTCCAATGCTGAAATTCAAATTTGGCCTTTAAAATCACCAGGCATCCCCTAGACCTCATGGATTCCCTAATTTTTCTTCTGTTTCCACATTACAGTATTCACGCTTCCTGCTACAGGTGTCTAACTGCATCAAATTATTTCACAGCCTGCCAGAAGGATTGCTAACCAGCACCATATATTTGTTTCAGTCCTACGCACTTCCCTACATTTTTTTGGTGTAGACATGTACAAAGTCAGTGGGAATTATGCCTGCGTATGCCAGAGCTGAGTATGGCCCTAGATTTACTGTGTCATCCAGTATTTGTAACACAATAGCATTTGTCAAAGTGCCAGTGTGAAGTGTGAGCGGATTTCAAACAGCTGTAGCACTGCCATATGCTGCCCTTTGGCTAAGCCATGACTTAAAGTTCAGCTTCCCATTTAGAACAAAAATTGACAGATTAATCTTTTTTGGATCTTCAGAAGTGGTCAGACTCTTTGCTGTGCCTGTCCTCATCTAAATCCTTCAGATAGGTGCTGCTGACACACACACACACACACCCCCGACATTGGACCCAGCAGGTGCCTTGATTTCTGAAAGGAAACCCTCCTGATGGAGTTCACCATCCACCATCCACAAGTGTGTGGGATCTCAGCCCAAGCCAAAAGCTCAGGGGAGAGCTTACAAACAGGCACACTGCCAGTAAGACCCAATCTCCCACCTGGGACACGTGCCAAATGGGGACAATGTCATGGTCAGAGCCCTCAGACAAGATTTAGGCTGTGTAAATGAACTTGCAGTCTCTTCTGCAACATGAGCCATGCCCTCCGTATTAAAGGGGAATTCCCTAAATGTAAGGTTTTGGAATATCCTTGATCCACCTCTCTTACTGAATGGTGACAGGGTAATGCCACTGCACATAACTGGCAAGGCTGGCTGAGCAGGGTTAGAGCCTGACTCCCTAGACTGCTGATTTCTGAATTTTAGTGCGTTAGAGGCTCTTCTGAGCAGTTCAGCCACCAAAACAGGTGGAACTCCTCCAGAAAGGAACAACACTCAAAATAGTGACAGGGCACTAACCTGAGATCATACATCCATCTCTCTGACCTGAGTCACAGTGGCCAGGTATTTAAACCCTGGACTCCTACACCCCTGGCGAATTACCTGAACTGGAAGGCAAATGCTGGTTTTAGAGGCGATGGAGGTGGTGACAGTCTGGCTGCTAGCGGAGACCCTTAGTACGTGGGAAAGGACCCAGCCTTTGCTCAAAGTGTGGTCTGTCTACAAAAGATGGATTGAGAAATAAGGCAAATTGTTAGTACAGGGGAGAGTCACGTGGTTTGTAAGAAAAAAAATGGATTAAGAGGCCTATTTGAAAATGGAGTTTTATGCACCAGATTGGAAGATACAACAACAGAGTATTCAGAGAAACATTTCCCATTAATGTATTATGAAGGAAACATCCTGATTTTGCTCTAAAGAAACATAGGCAGAAACCTCTTAAGCTTTGTGACTGCAGCCAAAAATATAATCCTCTCTTTCTGGATAGGATGCCTAAGAGGTACTGAGCAGTTTCAAATCCTACTACTATTAATGCAAGCTTAAAGTGCTTATCACCAACCAAGATGTTTTACAGGAGTAGTTCCCCACAATGCTGTGAACACAATAATTGGCTATTACGAGATCCAAACTCCTTCATGCAGCTCCTCCTCAGCTCTTCTAAGATTACACTACAGGACAAAGCCATGCAGTGTCAACTAGTGAACTATATATATTCCCTCTCTCTTTTTTTGTTAAAGGATAAAGCAGGACTAAGGAAGAGTTCAAAATACAGCGGAAAAAAAATTGTTTGGGGCATGGAAAATTCACTAAGTGGAAATAGACTGAGGAGCATGAGTACCGTGAGAATGAGAGAGATTAACAAAATTTTTTTTAAAGGTAGAAATATGCTAAGAAGTGATAGAATTTAGGAGTTGATTTCTCTGTCTTGGAAGAAATGAATAGAGAGAGTTTCAAAGGTGGAAAGCTAAAAATTGATCAAAGAAAACACTCTTTTATATGACGTGTGACTCAACTATAAAACTCACCTCCACAGAAAGCCAGTCAGGCCTAGAATTTAGGAAGACTGAAAAATCAGAATTTGAACACTGATTAAGAGTGCTCAGAGTTCTGATTTTCATTGTTTTTAAAGAAAAAGAACTTGGTACACTCAATGATTATGTTTATCTTAAAATAGCTGGCAATGGGTAGGATTTTTGCAAGACCCATTTTTTCTAAGACTTGGAAATGTTGCTAAATGGGTCTTACATTTTACAGTGATTTCATTGCCACCTGATTCATGGGTGTCAATTGGTTAGTAATCAGGGGCCAATTTCTTCAGGGCACTGAAAACAGTTAACTGCACCAATGAAAAACTCCACTACAGGTTTAAGAAATCACATTTAGGTCAAACGCTCTTCTAGGACCCAGCAGTAATGTTAAGTGGAGCTGTCAAATAATAAATAGAGAGTATAAGCCTTCCCAGACCTCCTTCTGCGACCCAGAAACTGCCTCCCCTGAGAAGCCCAGCGCCGGGTCTGCAGAAGATACTGCTGTGATAGTTGCAGTTATCTTGTCCCTGCCTCTGTGATTCTCACCACCCGTGCAGCTTCCAAGGGTTTAATTAAGCTGGATCTTCCTCATCATTCATTTCTTGCAAAGCATGGCTGGCAGAGCGCTCGGCAGTGGTACAGCAGAGGAGTGAAGGCAGGCCAAAAGCCCTGCATCAGCCCCCACGCACATTCCTTAGTTGATCAGCCCACTTCCCAGAAATCTCTTGATTTGCAAGCAGTTGCTGTCACCGCTGTGTGCAGAAAGCTGAATGACTGAGCACCATTGCTCGGTGCTTCGGCCCCGCAATTACCATGCGCTTGGTGCTGCAGCAAGGGCCCTGCGAAACTCCCATCTTGTGCAAGGCGGAGCAGCTCTTCCCTTTGAGAAGAAACGATCAAAGCACTGGGGATCAAGGCCTCTCCGCCTCCCTGCAAAAGCCTAAACAGCCCAGGATAATCCCTCACTGCTGGTGACTGGAAGAGAGAAAATACAATCAGTTCTGGTAACTTTTGTGAGCAGGGATGAGGCCTTTCTGGACCAAGGTGTATTGATCTGTCAGTAACGTGACACAAGTAAATTGTGACAGTAAGTTATCTCTCAAAAAACTGATGCCAAAATAAGTCTCCTGAGTCTCATCTGCATGCTCGTAAGCGCTGGTCTGCTAGTGGTGTCTTGAGTGAAGGGATGCTGTGGAAATGTTACAAGCAGCCAGCTACACAGAAAAAAAAAAAGTGTTGTATAACTTGATAAATATTGATCTGAATGCTATCTTTGAAATATTTAGGCTGGGTGAAAAATCCCAAGGAAAAACGTCTGCTGTTTTAAAATGCAGCACTGGAAGGGGGTGGAGGGGAGCTGGCAGAAAGGATTTACATTTCTCCCACAGGAACAATATCTTAGTATAAATCCCTTGTACTGTGTGTAATCACATAGGTTACACCTACCAGTGGCCAAAGCATCCAGACTTTCGTTTTATCACTGCTCGTCATAAGAGACTGAAAGGACAAAGCTACGTAAATAAGCCCCAAGCTGGCTGCCACCAGGCTGGAGCACAGACAGTAAAACCAACAGCACTTTCTGCTTCTCAGTATTGAGCTGACTTAAGGAAACAAAACAAAACCAAATATTGACTATTACCAAAAGCCATTCTGTCTTTCAAATACACTTACTGAATTTGGAGCTGCACAACTGTTATGGGTTTGTGTGGCACGGTTTTCTTTGGTAGTGGGGGAGGGGGCTGCAGAGGTGGCTCCTGTAAGAAGCTGCTAGAATCTTCCCCGACTCTAAGTCGGACCCGCCTCTGGCCCAGGCCGACCCCATCAGTGATGGTGGTAGCACCCCTGGGAGAACATATTTAAGAAGGGGAACCGGCAGTGTGGGGGTTGGAACGTGAGAGGAACACCTTTGCAGATCCCGAGGTCAGTGAAGAAGGAGGGGGAGGAGGGACGCCTGGCCTGAGGAGGCTGATGGCCCTGCAGCCCGTGGTGAGAAGGCAGGCTGTCCCCCTGCAGCCCATGGAGGTGAACGGTGGAGCGGAGGCTCCCAAAGATGGCCGTGACTCCATGGTAAAAACTGCGCTGGAGCAGTGTGTGACTGGAGAGCAGCCCGCAGAAAGGACCTGCGCCAGGGAAGTTCAGGAAGAACTGAAGCCCGCGGAAAGGACCCGCGCCAGGGAAGTTTGTGAGGAACTGCAGAACGCGGAAAGAACCCACATTGGAGAAGTTGGTGAAGGACTGTCTCCCGTGGGAGGGACCCCACAGTGGAGCAGGGGATGAGTGAGGGAGGAATCTTCCCCCTGAGGAAAGGAGCGGCAGAGACAACGTGTTGCGAACTGAACTAAATCCCCATCCCCTGTTCCCCTGCGTCGCCAGGGGGAGGAGGTAGAAAGAACAGGGAATGGAACTGAGCCAGGAAGGCAGGAGGGGTAGGGGAGAGGTGTTCTGATGTTTGGTTTCCCTTCCTAATATCCTTGTTTTTTATTTGATTTGTAGTAAATTAAATTGATTTTGTTTCTTCCCCAAGTTGAGCCTGTTTTTTGCCCGTGACCATAAGTGGGGAGTGATCCCTCCCAGTCCTTGTCTTGACCCACGAGCCTGTCTTTGTATTTTCTCCTCATCCCAACGTGGCCAGGGGTGGGGGTGGGGGGTGAGCGAGAGGCTTTGTGGTGCTTTGTTACCGGCTGGGCTGAAACAGAAATCACGACAACACCAATCACTGTTTCTCAATTCTGCTCAAATGATGCCTTCCAAAGTGAACTGCTTACACTCTTCTGCAAAGAGACTTTAATAGATTTTTTTTTTTTAAATTACGAGAAACAAGTAAAAATAATCTGAGATATTTTTAGCTTAATGTATTGATGAGTGGAGACATAAAACCAACTGGATTGAAATGAGCTGTATTTAAATTGTATTTAGGAATTTTACTGCGCGCGCTTTCCTTCAGATGCAATTGAATAAACACAGAAGGAAGAGATAAAGCCACATAAAAATTCAAACTAAAGCTGATTGGAAAATAAGGGGCTTAAAAGAAAACACACTCTTGGTACACACTCTCTGTGTTCCATCAGAACTTTTTTTTCTTTTTCATGAAAAAGTTGTCACCAGCTGAAATCCAGAACCAGTCATATAAAAGGGGGAAAGCCTAGGGCAACGTTTGAAAAGAAACGTTCACGGTGAGCAACAAAAGCTTTGTCCAGAAGCGAAACCTTATCTCAGAAGATATGAAGCCCCAGAGAGGGCTTTGGGACTGACAGGGCTGGTGTACTGAGCAGGTAGGTGATCAGGGCATGTCATTGGGCTATGTGATAAACAGGCTGAAGGAAAGCAGCCACCATGTTCTCAATAGTGGAAATTCGAGAGAAGACCTCCAGACCCACCAGTATGAATCTCTGCAGCTTGAACACTGTTTTGAGGCCTGGAAAATTCACATGTGCTTTGTTGGTTATGTACAAAAAGAAAACATAGCACATAATGCAGGAAAGAGTGTGAAGCAAAGGCAGCACATGCAACTATTTTTAACTCTTACATCATCATTTGGGTTTCCCCAAATCTTGAGATTTTTCAGAATGACACACAAAGAATTCTTTTGCATCTTCTTCTGCCTTCACATCCCCCAGTATTCCTCATGGTGATGAAGGCTAAAATGCTATTGCTTTTGAATAATTACTAAATTGTTCACATGATCTTATACTTCCAACAGCTGAGTTTAAAGAAAGTCAAAACTCGGTATTTTGATTGAATTACAGGATTTGGAAACACTGGGAATGTGGCATGTGGGGATTAACAGATTATGTAATAACAGTGGACAGCTGACCTGCTGGTCATACATATGGAATAGAATTGAATGCAGGAATAGGAAAGACTGAGTTTAAATATTAGAAGAGAGGACAAAAAGACACATTAAAATGTGAACAATTTTTATTATACATTTGCTAGTTATCCAACCTACTTTTAATGAACAGATACAACAAATTGCTGAAGATGTTCAATAAAATGCAAATTACAATTTTTATGGCATTTAATAGCAGTCTTTTATAAAAGCATGTCATTGTTGGTATGTTTTTGAGTACAGTCTTTGTAATATTCAGGACAACACTCTTATAAAGCACTTTCTCATAGTTAAGAGGTATAATAAAATCTGTATGAGTATTGCTTATGCATGTGCAACTCTGAACTGCGATAAATAGGATCAGATATCAAACTGAACTATGCTAATTTATATCCACTAAAGGCTTGATCTAGAAGCAACCATTCTTCCACCCTCAACGGATTGCCCATATTATTAAATTAATTGCACTCCTTCAGCAGCCTAAGCACATGAGGCTCTGTCAATGCACTTACGAAAACACAAGTCCTGTTCCAGAGGTTATGAGAGCTATGCACTCTTTAGACTTTTAATAGTCCTACAACTATTCAATTCTTGCAGATCTTTGATCTCTTTTTCACGGGAACCCAGCTTGCAGAAAGCACTGAGTTCTTGTCTTGGCTCTCCATCCCATGTAGGTTCTTTCTCCTCTCAGTGTCTAGCAGAACAACCCGGCCCTATTTCCTCACCTGCTCAAAACAGCCAACACTGACCAAATAACTCTTCTTACCTACCTTTCATCTGTCAACATTTTTCTTCTGCTTGCTGTTACCTGTTTTCCACCACCGCCTTTATCAGAGCTGTAAAGACCCTGTCTCTCCAACTACCTTCACAGCTGGGCCCATCATCTTCGTCTGATCCCTCCCTGGGATTTTGTCACTACAGATGTCCCCAAGCCTCCTCCTCAGGAATTCACTGCCCTCTCACACAACTTCCCTCTCCTCGCCTCCTTCCTCTGCTCCGCAGGCCTTTCTCTGGGAACAGCCACCTGCAGCTCCCCCCCCATCCTCACCCACCCCTCTTTCACAAGAGTCACCAGTCCCTGTTTGACAGCCCCTTGCCTATTGCTGGGAGATGCAGGCAGAGGCGAGGATAGCAGCTGCACCCTACTTCCAACAGGAACTCCAGTTCCACCATCAGCCCCATGATTTTGTTTGCAGGGTCACTCCTATGGGTTGCATTATGCCTTAATTAAGCGTCAAAGTGTTTCTGTGAGTCATGTGACAGGCAGATACTATTTTATTTCATAGATGATAGCTCAGTCAGCTGAATCCAGCACCATTCGGATATGAATGGCACAATCATGAATACACTGTGGTATGCCCTTCAACACTTGTCTTCTTCCAAAACAAATATTACTTGATTTCTGATCTGATGCTTCACGTAATGACATGCCAACTGTATAATGAGTATGTTTGGTGGTTTTAAGCCCTGGGCTTTTTCCCCACCAAAATTTCTATTGTGGCTACGAAGACGGAGAGCATCTCTTAGAAAGACTGAGTTTTCATTTTCCTTTATTTTGCTCACCACTACACTATTCGAAGCTTTTCTGCAAAAAGAAAATCTACGGTGCCGATAGAATCAAAATGAGCATGCTGCTGACTGAGCATTTGATCAATGCATCACAGCAAAGCTATAGAGAAAGGCTAAAGAAAGAGGTATAACATTTTAAACCTAGGCAGTAACATTGTTATGCTTACTTTGTGAGGCGCGATTTTATGTAACAGATCCTTATTCCACTCTAGATGGATAACAACTGTGAATTATAATTTTATTTTCCACTTAGCGGAGCCTATTGACTTGGAATAGTTCTTGCCAGGGAACCAGTTTCATAATAAAGGCAGTAAATTCTGATTTTGTGCTTGTTTGATAATTAATAGTGCAGTGTCAGCAGCAGTGCAAAAAGCAAGTATGATTTTTTTCCCTCTGCAAGTTATAAAAAAAGGTTTATAAATCAATGACTTTATGCTGAGTGTCTAAGGCACATATCATTTCCAAAATGAGTTTAGCAGACTCGGTGGAGGTTCTGTTATGTTGGTGAAGGTAGGTGCGCAAGGCCCTCCCATTAACCCAGTGTCCTTGTCCCCAGGTGTAACTATACAGATTGTTACACTGCCAACCATTTCCCACCTCCCTGTGGAGACACCTTTTATAGCAACACTGCTTTTCCCTTATTGCTAAAACAGTGACAAAAATAGGGATGCGTGGGTGTCAGTATACATGCTAGGTATAAATACATATATAATTATAAATGTTTATCATAGATGGAAAAAAGAGGCACAGAAATCAAAATGCCATGTAAACTTGACACTATCGAATTGTTTTTCTTAGCACCATCACCCAGTATTTACCAAGGCCTGAAACAAAAACAACAGTCTTGGCCTTAACTAAGCTAGAGTCACAGCTCTAACAGGTGGCTGTATCAGACAAGCTTTCAACGAAGACCAGACCTGAGCATCTCACAGCCATTAACAATGTGGGGACCCTCACGACAGCCCTCCAGGATGAGCAAGGGAAATCCCCCATGTGCTAGCCCAGAGCAGGGAGCGAAGTCTCAGCCCAGGAAAGTATGCGTGTGCCTCCGAGTATGCAAGACCACCTCCTCAGAAGTGACTTGCAGCCCTCAGCGCAGGATCAGGCCCAAGTGATTTCCTGAGAAGGTAGCAGATGCTCACACACTCCACCATGGACACTTACTGTCTTCTGCTGGAGCAAGTAACTCTCCCAAGGACATCTGTAGCAGAGCCAGGAGGTGAACCTAAGTGCCACTCTGTGACTTTCCCTCTAAGCTCAACTTCCAGCAGAGATTCTGTAAACTGGACCTGCAAAATGAACTCCATCAGCAAGAAGCCATGCTAGCCCAACCATTTCACAGTCTCTAGGGCTTTCTGTATGTCCAGTTTCAGAATACTTGTGCCATTGCAACACATACAGCGCCTTTGCCATAGAGTCGCTT
Source organism: Pandion haliaetus (assembly GCA_013401275.1). Lineage (NCBI taxonomy): Eukaryota > Metazoa > Chordata > Aves > Accipitriformes > Pandionidae > Pandion > Pandion haliaetus. The sequence continues at coordinate 71,416 of VYZV01040474.1, forward strand.
TTTCCCTGATTATTCAGAAAAGAAAAAAATTGACAAATGGGAATCGCATGACCAATGCTGAGTAACCAGCCACCTTTCTTCAGTGAAAATTTTATGACAAATCGGCATCTGTTGTCAAAGTGACAAATGCATCTTTCCCCTCTGTAGACCTTCCCACCTGTTACTCCCTAGATGATCATAATAACAAACTGAAAGCTGCTTCACTTTCCAGGTGACTGGGCTTTGTCAAAAAATGAAGGTATTATTTATTGAGAGAATCGGTTATCCTAGTGAAAATTAGAGCAACACCACCACAGCTCTCTCATTAAGGCTTGTGTCACCTGCACACACATTGGCTCCCATCTCCCTTAACTCAAGGCACAGTAAAGCTGGGACAGGACGACGCATGGCCCCACTGAAAGAGCCATGAAGAGATGTTGTGGCTTCCCAGCATTTCTAACCCTTTGCCATTCTCCCAACGGCCTCCATCTCCTGTCCCTTCTTGCTCAGCCCTGCCACCCCAGGCTTGCTGCTCCCCCTCCTCAGGAGCAGCACTGACAGCAGCAGCACCCAGAAGGCTTCAGGTATGTATTTTTTTTCCCTGAGTCTGCCCACAATACAAATCCACTCCATAATGTGTGGGAATTATTTGTGTGGTTATGATCTCACCTCCCAGATCATCCTGGCAACTGGCTACTGCACCTGACTGAAGCTCACAGACTTCCAAGGGTGTTAGACCCCCATGTGGTTTTTAAAAATCTGCTGATACATATTAAAAGAAAGCCTGGGAAAGAAGTAGGTTGACAGAAGCCAGTGTATTATAAGGTGCTTTCTTTCCTATAAACTACTAGCAATCAGGGTGGAGAGATGGGGGAGAGGAGAAAGAGAGAGGAGGGAGGGAGGGGTAGAGGGAGACAGGCTTGGTGGCTTTCTTTATTTTCATCTTTTAAAACAGCAAAAAATCCCCAAACAGAAGAAGAAAATACTTAGAAGGTTTCCATAGGAAAAAAATATTTTATTTTTTTACGAACAAATTAAGTTTGAAACAGACGTGGAATGTGATTTTCATAATTTTCATTTTCTGGGAACTAATTGCAATGTGGAACTAAAGCAGATTTCAAACTTATGACCAGCTAGTTTTAAAACAGAACAAACCAACCAACCAACCAAAACAAAACAAAACAAAATGAAGAAGAAGAAGAAATTATTTATAACTCAAGCATAATACTGTGTTACTTACAAACTGGACAAAGAAATTCTTAAATAAATATTCATGGTACACAATTTCAGCACAAATATGCGGCAATTTGGCAACCTTTTTTACCATTTTTTTCCTCAATACAGTGCAAAGGGGAGTGACACTGCCTTTAAACAAGCTGTAGCTAAATACATTGCAAAATTCAAATTTTATACAAAACATCTTGCTCAGACTTTGTAAAAAACCAACATTGCTCTATATACACAATCTGGTTAAGAAAAGCCTTTTTTTTCTTGTTTTCATGTGGGTTTTTTTTATTATTTAAAAAGGTGGATAAGGCTACTGTAACACCCCAAATCCATATACAGTAAATCTGAACCTATTTACAGCATCTTCACTTAGACATGATGGTGCAAATTCCAAGTCAGGTGACTAGGGATGATCATACAAGCAAGGCATTTACAGTAACTTTTCAAAGCTGGACCAACGTCAAATAAAGGAACAGTTGGTAGATTGTCATAATTCTGCACCAGACACAAAACAGACGCACAATACATTTTTTTTTCGTTGGTTGCAGGTTGCTCTTGAGCAATTAGTCTGATTTTTTTTCACAGTTTAGTACATAACTAGAATGTAGCCAACTGATGAAGCATAATTTGATTTAATAAAAATCAGTATCAGTAAACCCATTTTTTCCCTTCCTCTCCCTTCTCCAAAATAAAATCTTAATGACTTACAAGAGAACCTTGTATGGATGGATTCACAGAAAGGAAGGGTTGTTGAAAAGAATTACATATGTACTGTAGTTAGTCACCATGGTAACCTTCCACAGAACCATGGGTTGGGTTTTTTTTGTTTGTTTGTTTTGCTTCTCTCTTTTGGACCAACATCCCAACATCATTTTCAGGTTCAGGAAACAGAGAGAGTGATCATTTCTATGACATTTTTTTTTCCCTTTTTTTTTTTCCTGCAGGTGCTCACTGGAGGTCTGAGAACCCCAAAATGCTGTTGCTACATTTTCTTTCCAAATCAGAAAGCAAAGTGTTACCATAGTAACATGACTATGTTAGAAATGTCTATTTGCATAGCACATATAAAAGTAGAGGTTTTTTATTTCCTCCCCAGCATGGGAGCTTTAGGGGAATAGCAACACTAAAACCGAAACTTTAACCTGAAACCCCCCTCTACGAACCTCAATGAAATCTACAGAACACATCAGCCCATAAGGCAAGGGAAAACACAACACAGAAAATAAATGCCGGCACACCTTGTCATTGTTAAATCCGTGATGCAGTAACATTTACTTCCTGGTATTTTGGGCCTTATATTTCCTAGTTTTCTCTTACGAGATGCTTTGGATTTATTTATTTTTTAATATGCTCCCATTGTTATTTTTGGATGGCTGATGTTTTTCCCAGAAGCAGTTTTTTTTTTTTTTTAATGTGTATATATATATGCATATATAAACATACATATGTGTGTATACACACATATAAATACACACATATATATGTAAAATTATGACAAGACTATCTAATTGCTGCAAATGAATTTCACATCTTCTGGTGTAGATTCTGTGCAATCTCAAAATATGTATTAGTAAAAAAAGCAAACAAAAAAAAAAGTAAGAAAGAACAAACAAATGAAAAACTTTCACTCTATATCCCTTGTGTTCTATATACCTATTATAAATAAGACGTATCTTCCTTCTCCATCTCAGTGTCATAATTTAGTTGATTTTTACGGACTGCAAGAGGTTTGCCTATGTGCTTTAACTTTGCAACAGAGCACCAATGAATGGCTGTGTCAGTCACAGTACCTACCCTCACTGTGCAGGGACAGCACTACAATAAACCGAAGTGTCAAAAGGCTCAGTCAGAAAGAAATTCTGCCTTACTTTGAGAGATGAGAAAGGGTTTGGGTTTTTTTGTTGTTTTTCTTTCCCACAACTTTATCAGTGATAGAATTACAATTCATTTGACCCGTTGGCTTATAACCATCTTGGTCAGATTTGGCTCTCTGCTATTTTCTTAAATGCTTTCCCTGTGTTTACAATAATGTGATAGTATAGCAGCTGAGTCTGCTTAAAAGTCATCCAAAGCAGACTATGTTTTTGCTACAGCTTCAAAGCTGTGTATTTTATTGCCAGTACCACAACAGCCCTGCCCTAATATATCCTCAGCAGCCTGCTGTTGTTCTCTTCAAGCTTGTTCACTTACTAACAATACCCCTTTGTTCTACTGTATTGAAGGTACTATTTTTCTTCTGCACACTGGTATTTGATAACCATTAATTCCTTCAAATGCAGCCCTAATCCACTGCGTGTGTTACTGTGTCTCTTACTTGTCTCTTAAAACTTAGCATACCAAAGTGCTGTACTACCTAAATGTCTTTTCTTTGTCTTTTTTCTTCCCAGCTTCTATTTTTGAGGCAGCAGTACTCGAACCGCAACTGCAGTCAGCCCTTCCCTCCACCACCCAGTCCTGCTCTTGACTTTGTTGACAGCCTAACTTTCTGGCTGGAAGGCTCCTTACTATCAAACACAATTTCTATAAATGCATTACCCATTCGAGTGAGGCTGCTGTAGCAGATGGATGGAGCACAGATCTCCAAACATTAATGTTCCACTAGTGATTCAGGAGGTGGAGTGAAAGGAAATCTTATGTGAAGGATGGCAGAGCCCCGGATAACAGAAACAAATGGAACAGTGACAGACTAAAATCAAAAGAACTTTAACAAGTCTTACTTAGATGCTAAGGTCTGTGTGACAAATCCAGTACACACTGAGAGAGACACACAAAAGTCAGAAGATTGCATTTCAAGCTTGATATATCCTAGAGCACCTTTCCAGGATGCCTAGAGCTATTAACATCCATGAATCACTCCATCTTCCCTCAGCTTTTGTACATGCCTGAACGCCTGCAGCACATGGCTTTGAGGATGATGAATGTAACAAGAATACAGCAATCAGAATGGGCATCTTCTACATAAAAGTCTTCCAGCTTTTAGTGAATACTTATTCACCGAGATAGGAATTCTACAGACTAGGTAAGCTGTCCAGCTCATGTTGGCTCCCGGAGGAAGAGCTGTCACCTTCTCCCCCCTGTGCTTGAGTCAATGCTAGCGCACAAGGCGTCATCACAAACCCCAACAGAAAGCATTTGACCAGTGAGTTTCCTCTATGATTCAACTGTACCACAGAGTTGATTGTGTGTTTCTCAAACCTTGTAATAAATGTTTGCTGGACTCTGAGGAGGCATCTCTTGAACTATGTACACCGGATGTCCATAGTCGCCGCTGACCTTTTCATAGTGGGGGCAAAAGACACTGTCTGCAGTCCTTAGTGGAATGATAATGTCACTGGGCTCAGAACCATTGTTGTTGCCACTGCGTTTTGGGGTGGCTAACGTACTAAGTGAAAGAGTTGTCGTGTGTTGCGGGGAATGCTTCCTGTGTCTTCTCCGGTACTTCAACAAAAGAACCACCAAAGTGATGATGATGACGATGAAAATGATGCACCCTGATGCAATCCCTGCAAATAAAGCCACCTCTGAACCCAGTATACTGGAATGCCCAGCCTTACTGCCATCTGTGCTAGATCCTGGAAAGAACAAAAATACAACAGACAGAAGTTATTGCCATCCTGCGACCCATTTACGCTGCTTAAAAATGTGTAGACTAAGCAAGACTGGAAGAATTAACTGACAGCTAAATTTTGACAAACCAATTACCCTGTTAGATAGCTAAATGCAAACAGCTGAAGTCAGCAATCAATATTAAACAAGACTTTGTGTCTGTTGGTCTCACTTTTGTGCTGCTCCCAAACCACCCTGTTTCATACATCATCATCCATCAGCAGTGAGGACTGGCACTGACAAGGCAGCCTTTGATGCACACTGCATCTTTTAACAGATGCCGGCCAGCCCCAGGAAGCACAGAGGGGTGGGATAGGACTGCGAGGGGAAAATAACCCAGGGAAATTACAGTTCTTAGGACAACTGGTACTGTTCAGTGTCACACCATTCTTCTGCTATTTTATCTTTCGCATATTGATTTAAGTTAAACCATCCTTCGTGCCTCTTTACGTGGACTCCTCTTGCTTGCACATGAAACAGAGGAGCTTGAGGCAGCGCAGGAGAAAGGCACAATGTCTGTGGCATGTATTTGTTTGCATTAGCTTATATTTACTTACAAGAAAACAACAGCACGCATTTGGTAGTCAGGAAAAGTTCAGGTGCTGAACAGCCTGTTGAAAATTTGATGCCATCACACTGTCCTATTATTTGTCACAAAAATTAAATGAACGCTCACTTGACACTTTCTCACTTGAAAATTTGAACTGACTTCCCTCTCTTGATGCTCGCTCACAGGTGGAAGAACACTGCAGAAGCTACATCCACATAACTGTGAACTTTTCCTACTAGAACCTTCGTAGGAAATGGCTGAAGCCTGCCCAGTGACTGCCATATCAAAGATTCATTAGCCCAGTAACTAATGACAGAGCTAGCAAGAAAAACTTGCAGCCATTTTCAGGAACCCCAGAATCAACAGTCAGCAAGTTTTGCTTTGTAGCATTCCGAATTTACCAAATTTTCTTCCGGAGACCTTGGGTCCTCAGAGTTAGGAGGTTTTTTGTTCACATAATGTCTGAAATGCATCCCGAAGATATGTGTTTGGAACCATCTGTTTATCTTGTTTAGATAATTACTAAAAAATAAATAAATCTTTAAATTTAGTGAAAAGACCAGCCATTCATGTGCAGACATTATAGGGTCAGTTAAAAGATCAGGACATTAATTACAGATGCCTTGAAATAAACTTTATAAATGGCTGTCAAGAACTACTTGATAATGTATTATACGGGAAGAGAAAGATGGACTGACTCGTTCATCTGCCAGACTACTAAATGTAAGGCAGCATTTACCATTGTAAAGCTGCCTAGCAAATGTCCTATCCAAAAAGTTTCCTGTAAATGAGTGATATTCTCCCAAGATGTAATCAACTTCTACTGCAGAGTGGAAGAGGGGAGAGAGCAGCTGTTGCCAAAACTTGCAGGTCCCAGACACTATCCACCAGAGCATCAGAACTGGCTTTTGCTTTCTCTCAGTATGAAAACATTTGTTCTGGCACTTTAATGGTAAAATGAAAGGCATCTGGGGAAAAAGGAGGAGATTCCATCGGAGCCCAGTGCCAGGCGCAAGCCCTGCCACACCTACCTGAGTGGTCCTTCACAAAGGGGCTGGTGGTGGAACTCTTCCCATTGGTGCCAGCTTCCTGCTCGGGGCGCTTGGTGGGATCTGTGTGCCGGGGAAGCCCTGCCGAGTTGGGATCTGGGGGAGAGAAAGAGAACTCATGCAGCTTTGGTGCTTGATGGCATGGAGCCTTATAAGCCAGCTCTAGGTACCTCGTGAGACACGAATGGTTTTGAACAGAAGTATCTTTATGCAAAGGACAGGGAGATACAAGAATGTAATTTTCCTTTTAAAGCAAAATGGTTATATTAGTTATTTCAGAGGTTTAAATTGTGAGGCCATCTGCAGAAACTATAGGGGCTCCTGTAATTGGCAAGAAAAGCTTTGCAGATGACATTTCAGTTTAACTGAGGACGCTGATTGACTATTAAACCAACTTCTACTTAGAAGAATAATTCTTTCTTCCTGCACAATAGGTTATCTATATGTGAAAAGAGACAATGAACAAAAACCTCTCTGTAATCAGAATTCATAACAAGCAAACTATAGAAATATTAGCTTCCCTCCTTTCATGTATTTTAAATAATTTTAAGCAGCAGAGTTGTGGCTTTTGTTTTTAAAATAAAAATAAAAATGACTGAAACACACTACTCCCAGATGACCTCTCCTTCTAGGGATCTCTCCAATGAAGAGATCTTATTACGCTAACCCTCCTTGCGTAGAAATCTGTCAGTAACCAAGGAAGAGAAAATAGGCTTTGCTTTCAGACTATCGGGGAGGAATGACCACACTAGACTTGGTTGGCTCTCTGCTCTACACCACTAAAAGAAGCCTGAAAACTAAAAGGACATTGACACTGATCAAAGTGAGTTCATGAAACAGCAGATGGTCTTTACCTTGTCCAACTTTCATGAGGATCTTCATGGTTTTTGTCTGGCACACCCCTCCCTCCTGGTTATCCAGGCCCTCCAAAGACCCATTTGATGTTGCTGATTAAAAATAAAAGAAAAATAAAAAAATAAAAATAAATAAAAATCGGAAAATCAACAGGCAAAGTGATGTGAACATGAGTGTCTGAAAGCAGAAATCTTTCCATCTACAAGGACCTGTTCTTGTTGCTCGGGCTGACCTATGGGAAGTTGTGAAATGTTGAAAGCCAAAGGAATGAATACACTGGTAAGCCGTATAATATATACAAATGGAGGAATGTTATCAAGGTTTCAAATTTACCCAGCAACTTTTTTTTCTATGCACAAATGACTGACTGACTGACTGACTTGGCTGAAAACACTGCACCTTGCTAAAAGGTGATGGACTCAGCTGAAAAGGAAGCCCTGGCAGCTTCAGAGAAGCAAAGCACTGAAAATTCACCCTTCCCCCCCCCCCCCAACAATATCTTTATAATAACCACATTACACCTGCTTCCTCTATTACAAATCTCCTGCTGGAAGAAGTGAACACGTATAAAAGACCCAGGTGAAAGCTGAGATTCTGCACCAATTGGAAAACCATTTAATATTTTAAAGTACAATCTCACTTTTCTCAGCATTGAGGAGCCTCCACAGGGAAAGAGGGGAGTATGCTCTATTTTCATGGAAACCTTTTAGCTTCTTACAAACAAATGGGTGCTTTCCCCTGCGTTTATATTGTTCTCACTTATCTAGGCGCTGGCTGCAACCGCGCAACCCCACCGTGAGCTGACTGCCATGTGATTTATGCACAAAGCGCAACTGCCTTGGAGAATCCAAAACATTGAGTCACGATCTAAGGGTTCACCTCCGCTGCCACCCGAGCCAGCTGTCACTTTCACACCCTCAGCAGCTGCTGGAAAACTATTCGGCAGCTCCTCAGCCCCGGGCATCACGGCCACTCCACACCGTGCCAAGCACTGGCCACGTCGGTGTGTGGGCTAGTGCCCTGGCCACTGGTGGCAAAGCAGACACGTCTGCCAATGGTGGGCTCCAGCTTCACTATTTAGGGAGGGCAGCAAGGGTTTTGCCACCCCGGTTGTCCTGGGGGTGGAAATTTCACTGTCGTTTCTTGGAGCTGTTTATCCAAGGCCCAGAACGCACATATGGGCAGGTGCAAGCAGACACACCAGACGCACCAGCACCAGACTACCAGCTGGAGAAAACAAACAGAAAACAGGATGTAACGGAGCTCGCTGCTTGTTGTGGCTGCGGTGAACTGCCTAAGCAGCACTTTCCTGCCTCTGCCCCGCTCCTTTCAGCTCAGGATCTAATTCAGCCAGGGCTTCACACTGTTCAGATCTTTGTCTTTAATTCTCGCTCCTTCTCTTTCGCCTTCCTTGGGGATTTTATTTCAAATGCAGCCTATGTGTATTTCCTTTTTCCTTCACAATATTCTCCTAGCCCCATGGCAGTATTTTTCTTGCTCTAATCTCTCTAGCCGTAAAGATATAAACCCCATACTGCTGAACCCTGCTTCCTTGCCTTTGATCTACTTCTTGGTTTTGTTCCACTTCTGCCTCTTTTGTGACTAACTCAAATTACAGCCACCATAAAAACTTCCAAAATTGTCCTTTCTTTTCCCAAAATTCCCTTCTACTCATACTTGGTCCCAGTTCCTCCTCTTGTCCCTCCCCCTATAAAAACATGACAATGGCCGTATGTGCAACTACTACATTTTTTTCCAACTTGCAAAAAAGACTTTTTAAAATATAAAAGAGCACAATGAGTAATTTAAGATAAAAGCCAATCTGAAATGTGCCACTGCATTGCCAGGCTCAGAAAATAATGGAGACATATAGTTTTGTTTTCTTTTGGTTTTTTTTCCAGAGGGGAAAAAAATCAATACCAAGAACCAGTTCTGGACATAAATCAAAAGTGTCTTTGCTGAAAGTGGGTTTTATGACCTATTTGCCAATGTACCAGCACAAGGACAAGGGAAAAAAAGCAGTAAATAGAAATACCAAAGCTCAGCATCAACTGAAAGTACAGCTAATAAATACTGACTTGGTCTTGCATTTTTTTATACTCTTCGTTTGTTTTTCAATTGAGGCGATGGGGTCTCACAACTCCTTAAACACCTTCTACTTGATTTTAATTGAATAGAGTGCTGCTTCTTCTGAACATCAATGCCTTTCTATTCTCTAAAGGCCTATCCATTTAACCCACAGAGCAGGAGACCTCAATGAGATGCAGAGGATGCAGTCTGACCACAGTACACACTAAGAAAGTAGTATTCCAAAAAGAATGCAAAATTGCTTCAAATACAGTCTCCAAACGGGAAGGTCCAGATGCACAATGAGTCTGCTTGTGTGCCTATGCAAGCGCAATCTGCCTCGCTTGCTTCCTGAAAGAATGCTTTATAGCTTTGATGTCAGATGAATGAATTTGCAGAAGTATTCAATTTTTTCCGCAGTTCTTCAAGGGGTTTTCAAAAAGCTACGTTATAGCTCAGAGTAGAGACTGCTACGTCCTGAGAAGTGGGGAATTTTCAAAGAGGAGCATTTCAGTGACAAAGCAAAGTTTCCATCTCAGCTTCTCCCTGTAATTAAACTGACAATTACCCAAGGCCACTGGAGGAAATTATTTTTCAAAATTCATTAAGACTATAGAAATATAACCTCATATATCCCTAGCATACCAGGAAGAAAGTGGGTAGTTTTGAACACATAGTTTCAAGCTTTGAAGAGCTGCATGGAGAAAAAGAAGTAATCTGGGACATCACAGAAAACACAGTTTCATACTGCTAATGCCCCTTGACAGTTTAGTGTGCAGAAATCAAACAAGGGAGTGGGTACAAAATATTCCTCAAACACTTGCCGCTGACTGTCTATATTGATCTCCAAATGAAAATTATACCCACTATCATGTAAGCTCCTCCACTGTACTCACACTTCAGCAGGAATGTGACCCTATAACTGGAGCTCTGCTCACACTGAAAGGGTATTGCCAAAAAACCAAAGTGTCTGTGACAAAGAGTTGTGGGTATAAACACAGAAACGTAATACAAATTCCTTACACGTAAAATGGAAATGCTGCTACTTTCTGGTGTGTTTATATGATTAAATTTTAGGCCTTCCATCCAGTTTATTTTTATATACATATATATAAAAAAACCTAGGTTGGGGTTTTTTTTATATTTAGGTCTAAATATGGGTATAATTTAGAGGCCATTACTCACACACAAACTACCATATATGGTCCTGTGCTAAGAAGACTAGATACTACTTAAATATTAACACTAATACACATTATTAACAATTAATACAAAGTTTCTCATGAGTATTAAATGTTCTCAGGATCCCACACTTCACTTAATACAGCAAGACATAGGAAACTAAAAGTAAGTATAATGTTGCTAAACAGGCAGCAAAATATTTTTACATCTTTTTGATGGACAGGTACCTCTGATTTTCTCAGACCAGTCCTGTTCCGCTGGTGTCAATTGCAAAACTAATAATTACAGCCAAAAGCACACTAAATTATTCAGTCAGCAGTTTATTCACATCTATAAATAAACACATATAATTGCCCTAAAATCTCCATTAATTTTAAGACTTTCTGACAAAATCATAGTAGTTTATAAGCAATGTCTACAGGAGTCAGTCAAAAATGATGTTTGAGTTCCTTATAAACACTGTGCGTCTGCATTCCTTGAATATAACAGCAGCTGCCATTTTATAAGGAGTATCAGTTTGGGTTTTCAACTTTCAGAAAAAACTGACTTCTTACAAAATTATAGTTAAGAGTCTGCTGATACATACTTACTTTGGAGAAGCTAGTATTCATTTTCAGTTTCGTAAACCACTGCCTTAACATATCCTCTCCCTTACACAACAGGAAATGAAATTATTCAGACCAAAGAATTTCATTCCAGCTCTGCCTTCCCTTCTTCGAAATATGTACAAAATGCATTAGTCATAAATGCAGAGGCAGGGAATCAGTGAGCGAAACAGAGTCAGCTGACAAGAATAGTTCCTGGCTATGATTCTTATACAGTCCCTGTGGAAAGGAAGTAATATTACATTTTAATATGTCTTCATTTGATTGTTATTACTCTACCTCCCAGGAGGCTAAGCCACTACATGGATCTTGGCTGTTTTCAATCTATCAGGTTGGTAACACTGCTCTAATCTGATGGAGAATTAAGCTGCTGGATTTGTGCCTGTATATAGCTTTTCATTCACAAAGAGATTAGAAATGAAGGCACAGTCACAAAAATTCAGCTTCCTTCGCTCCTAAAAACACACATTACAAAATGAAAAAATGCCATGATGACTTTAAAGAAAACACCAGCAGACAAAAATCTCAGACTCTTTAATTCTGCCACAATTATTACCCCCACTTCTATGTTTTAGGATTATGAAAAACACTACCTACTTGCAAATTAAATGTCACATCCTTTGAACCAACACAACTTTATAACACATTTCTTTCTAGAGCTTGAATATGAAATGGACTACATAGCTGCAGAGAGAAATTATGATCGCGATACTTAATTTTCCTGTGAAAACTAAATGGACCTTAAACCACAGACTATAGGAATGAATGAGAGATGTCAACTGATAGGTGAGGGCAAAATTGGTTTTGTCCCCTCTCCATGTGCTGGATGATACAAGCCATTTGGCAGTGTATCAAAGACAAGGTCATCAAGAATTAACTGCTGCTGGTGTGGATCTGTTAATAGAAAAATGAGAATTACAGGTTTCTTTGGGGTAGATCAGTACTGTCCAACAGTAGTGATTTTCACCATTTTTTTTCTTAAATACTGCTTGAATTCAGCATCATAAAACAGGTTTCTCAAAATCAACAGCTAAATAAAATAAAATAACCCTACCCATCTCCACTTTTCCCCAGCTGTGCTTAGAAACGGAATGGAAAAGCCTAAACAGCAGCAAAAATCCACAAAAGCTTTAGATCCAACAGCAGTAAGAAGTTACTCTTAAAGCAAAGCTGCACTTGATCTCATATGCACTCAAGGGATTACTAAGCACATGTAAAGCTTTTGAGATTTTTTTATTTTATTAAGTAATAGAACACTATTTTGGCCAGGCATCGTGTGTTTGTGCTCTGGCTGCTTTCATCTGCTTTTGGTCCTCTTAATGACTCTCTTAGTAAAGCACCGAATAAATAATTCTTCTTTCCCATAAATTACCTAAATTTATGGGACAGGTTTAAGAACAGCAGAAATCACACACTGCGAAACCACAAATCACAGATCACAACACGGAGGTTGTTTCTAGACCAGCCAGGGATGAAGAACAAGGCAGGTGAGGTAATAGAAAGAGTGTTTTAATTAAATGAAATTAATTTTTTTTTTCCCCACTTAGTAGCAGTGCCAGATCTACATAGAGATCTGAAACAACCAAAAGAAATTGTTCAGGCCACTCAACAAAGAACAGGTAGTTTGGCAAACAACACATTGGGTGAGTTGCAGAAAGTTTGAAGAGAAGATAAATATACTAATTTCAACTACTAGCAACTAACGGTTTATCCTTGCTTGTAGTGACAAAAAATGAGACTGACACTGAAACCTTCACTTTTTTAAAAAAATGAAATTGTCTTCCAAAATTTAACTAACAGCAGTCCCAAACCTGGACCACAAGTGCTAAAACTGAAATGCATTATGAATAGTTGCACCGACTAGTGCCAACATGTTGTCTGTGCTTCTATCTACAGACAAAAATAGCATATCCTAACTTTTCTACTAATCTTATAGAGACAAAGAAAGGATCCTTAATAAAAAAGATAAAAACCTGCTGAATTTGCTCCATTAGTATGATTTAGGACAGCGAGACTGTAATGAAAAATGTATAGAAACGGTTCACCAGTGTTTTTGCGTTTTTCTAACATCTGGTTTTTCATTTGTCCTACTTGCAAAGCCAAGGCGGCAGCAGAACTTTGAGGAGTTTCTCAACCTCAAGGCCATTTAGCAACTTTCATTCTCTCAATCTTATTCCACACATTTCTTCAACTTAAGATAGATTTTTTTCTTAAACTAAAGCTTATGGAGTGTTTATAAATACTCTTGAAGCCAGTCTTTTTTTCCCCTCTATCCACCCACGAGGCAAAACTTCCATGCAAAGGAAAGGACAAGAATTCTCCTTTCTTCTTTTCCACTTCTCATCCTTGTTGTTTTTTAAATTAAGTCCTATGTCATATGTCTCAGGATTTATATCTAAACAGGATCCACAAGTTATATTCTGCACAGCAAGTAAGCAGCAATGCTCTCCCCAGTCAAGTTAAAACCAGAACAAAATGAAGTAAAATAAAAAACAGGCCTCTTCTTGCCTGGAAGAAGACAAAGGCTCTGCAGTGAAACTTGAGTGATTCACTTTTCTAACCACTGCTCTAAAAAGTATCTTGTCCAAATGCGAATGGCATGACTCGTGGTACTTAAGATGGGACTCATGATACAGGGGTCTTTATATAATTCCCCATAAAAGTCCCCGCTTGTATTTGTATTTTAAGAGAGGGATAGATTTTATTACTGTTTCAATTTTTTGGGGGAGTGCAATGTAGAGGACACAAGCAAGACAGAGCCAATCAGTTCTGTACTGTAATACACCTTGGTATATACCAACTGCTTAATTCCAGGCACACCTCTGGAAATCCATAGACTCTCTTTCCCGCATCCCATGTTGTCCAACTGAGAAGGACCGCCCAAGCATTAAGCACAAAACTGGGAGAGAGTTCTTGTGAAGTTTGCTACATTCAGAATGATTCTATTAATTCCAGGGAGATATGGCATCATACAACAAGAATACAAGTGGTAAAAAAAAAAGGCCCTTTATGTCAACAAAGTCTTTCCATAAAGGGAGAAAGAGACAGCGAGCAAGATGGAATTGGAAAGTATCAAAAAAGCTGTGAGCTCCGACTGGTTTCTGCTGCCTATCATTTTAAAAACAGCACTGCTTTATCTCTGGGTTAAGGAGTACCACAGCTGAAGTGTACTAAACAGTAAACTATTTGCTGAATTATTATCCATTACAGAAGGTCACAGCATCCACCCAAGCACAACAAAATTCTACTTGCTTCAATGCTGTCAAGTGTCCCTTTGCAAAATTCTCTTGGAATGGTTTAGAGATTATAAAAAAAAGAAGAAATAAAAGCATCTCAATACTGTACCACCATGAATGACAATTTAAGTCTTTCATGACAGTTAAGCATTTCTAAAAGTATTTCAGTTCTGTATTTCACATACTCTGAGAAATATTGTCAGATAATGATCTACTGCACACATGGTTGCTTCTGGTTTACATAAACAAATTATATATTGGTGAGCACTGAAGTAACTGTGGCAGATGTAAGCCCACTAATTATGATGTATTCAGTGTAAATCAGAAAGAATGCATCTAAAACAGATTACTAGCTAGTTAACTTCACCAACCACAAGAAGGTATTTTACATAAGTCTATTCTTTTTCCTGGCATACTACTGGCAAAAGACTCTCATAGATGGGGACAAATATCTCCCCACTACCACAGCAAGCTTTGTTTAACAGTTTAGCTGAACATAACTAATAGAATTAGTTAGCATTCAAGTTACACTGATTGTTGCTAATGACAAGCAGGCTTGGTGGAAACAAAAGCAGAAGCTTTAACATTAAATGAGGACCTCTCTTCTGTACTGTAGGAACTCAACACCACTCTTCAAGGATGTTCATCTGCCTTGAAAACCTCTCTGGTTTCTGTCTGTAGCACTTGGATAAGAAAGGGTTATAGTAAAAGTTCATATTAAATAAATAACAAACCTCTTGCTCATTCTACTGTCACTAATTGCATGCAATGATATTAATGACCCAGTAATTGCTATACGAGTAGCACTGAAGTGGAAAACATCATTTTGAGGCAGAGTTCATCTCTAGGTGGTAGGACTTCACCAGTGGCTGAGTTAATGCCTAGTGACAGTTTAGAATATAACACTATAGATGAGAAAATGTGCCAGTCTCATGGTTATAACAGTTTAGATGGACATGATGTTATTTGCTTTGACCACACAGAGTCCAGGAGTAACCCCAATAAAGTGCCACAGTCAGAGTTTGCCCTATAGATGAACCTCATTCCTTTCAGGGGAGATGCTCTGTACTATAACAATCTAGAGCAATTTTCCACATGTTTGCTTCAATAAAAGAATACCTTCATCTCCTGCTTTTACATCAAGCACAATAAAACTGTGCTTTATTGCAAAACACAAAAAGCTATTTACATCATCTCGCTATCCTTCAGCAACACAGAGTTTGGCACTTTAGTACTGAGATCAATTATGATACCATTGGATGACTGTGTACTTGGCAAAGATCAGAAGTTAAGCGCTGTTTTGCTTGCAGTATGCTTATGTTTGTGTTTAGAACTTTAAAATACCCACAGAGTAAAACTTAATGAGGGAATATTACTGAAATAAAGCAATCTGAATTTCCAAAGTGCTACAGGACCTCTAGTTCAAATACTCCCCATAAGAAATTAAGGGTTTAGCATCTTCAGAAATTATTACAAAGGCACATCTTGGTTCTCTTTAAGAAACTCTGATGGGATGGGTATGTTAATCCTCCAGTGTTTGGAATTTTGAAAAGTCGTAACTAGAGAGGAGAACTGATACTTTTAATAGTTAGGTTGATACAGGTTTTAGTATTTCACTAGTGTTTCAATAGCGTAACATTAGTAAGTCCTTTTTTTTTTCTTTTGCAACACAGATTATTTAATTAATGTCTCGATTCTGCTACCAGATCTGCTGCGGCAGCCTCTGGACAGCAGCTGGAATCGAGTTTCGGCACAGGCTGGGGCCAAACGCCTACAAAGCAGCTTGGCAGAAAGGCGGCAGGGGTGCTGGCGGACACCAAGCTGACCACGAGCCAGCAACGTGCCCTTGCAGCAAAGGCGGCCAACAGCCTCCTGGGCTGTGTTTGGCAGAGTACTTCCAGCTGGCCGAGGGAGGGAAGGGATCCTTCCCCTCTGCTCTGCACTGGTGAGGCTGCCCCTGGAGTGTTGGGTGCAGGCACAGGTTCCCTGATACAAGACGGACCTGGACTTACAGGACTGAGCTGGACACAGTCCTGGGCAACTGGCTAAGTATTTAAAAAGTATTTAAAATAAAAGTATTTAAAATGAAAGTATTTAAAATAAATTTCATTAAAGACATTATAAACATTTATGCAGTTCCTGGTCTTTTATTTTAGGACATATGTAACAGATATAATACAAGCAACTGTATAAAATAAAGACTGATCATCCCACTTGAGGAGATAAATGCTCATCACCAAACTTAGGCACAAAATGAGTTAAATGTGTTTCAGTAAGCTAGTGCACTTCTAAGTTTCAGTTTAGACAGATACTTTCCTCATAGCATGGCATGTCTCCCCAATACACATCCTCTTGATTTAAACAGTTACTCATACCCTGCATATAAAGCATGAAATACACAGTGGATGTAGTCCTATTAAGGATGTATATGTAAATCTAAGAACATATACAACTTGTAGAAGATCAGGGTTTAAGCTATTTTTTGCAAAGCACTTCAAGTGACCCTTATTGTTGATATGTATATGATATATATATAAAGACTTCTAAGTGAGAATATTGTATCTTTCTATTTGAATCTACTGTGTCTCCAGTATTTATAAATTGTTTATGAGGAACTAAAAAAAATGAGAAAAATAAATAGTGACTAAAAATATTAAACAGCCTCCTATGAATTTTTAAAACCTGTTTAATTCTGAAGTATTTCCTGAATAATTCTTTCTTCCAGTCTGAGTAATTATTCTTCATTTTCATCTGATTCCATATCTATCTGGAATACCTGGAGGGAGTGGGGGAGGATAAATGTATTTTTTCACAAGATGCCATCAATTAACAAACTGAGCCTTCCTGCTCTGATTTCCTTCCCTTAGGAATAGAGAAATAATAAAAGATTTCCTGCTGAACTATCTCTGTCTATTTTAAAGGAGATAAACAGTCGGTATTGCCTAGCTAATGGCACTGAATATGAACAAAGTCCATCAATCTAAAATAGCCTTATTCTTTTACAAGACCTGTGTGGTCTGGGACAAAACCCCAAAGGACCATGGCTCCATTAATCCTGTAGGTCTTAGACTCTGTTAGAAATCTGAAGCTGCACAGACTGATTTTTTCCTCCAATAATATTATTTGTATGAGCTGTATTTATATTTAATTCAACAAAAGCTAAGTGGTATTGCTAATATATCCCTTAAAAGACTCTCAGCAAAGTCAAAGACTGACCTCTGGATATCATTTTGCACTAAGAAGAAATAATTTATCTAATTTTCTGAGGAAGGAGGAGGAGAAAGGAAAGAAAAAAATGTGATCTTTCTACAACTGGAATCGCGGCAGCTATTATCACATAGGCTTTCATCAACACTGCCACCACCACCAAAAAAATAAAGAACAATAGATTCCTGGACCACAGAGTCTTTAACAAAAAGCATGAAAAATGTCTTTGTTGCAAAAGAAATGGCATTGAAATTCTGATACAGTTTTTGTCCCCGTATTGGCTAGTTCAGAATTAACCTCCAAACAAAGGAAAACCTACTGTTTGCCTTTGGGTAGCTCTCACGAGGTGTTCAGGAGGTTGCAGGAGGCTGTGGACTGAAACCTGCCTCAGAGAGTTATCAGAACACCCAGCCAGCCAGATCAACCAGCGCTTAAACTGTTTGGTCAGAATACTAAAATAACATTTTAATGTTAAATCTATTTGGCCACGCAAAGAGATTTATTCTTCCCAGCTGGGCCATATTTCAGGGCACAATCTATATTGTCCTTTAATGTGTTCTTCCTCAGACAGTTATTGCCCTTTAATTGTAACAGAATGACAAAGTGAAAACATTGTGATTTTTTCAAACCCAGCTAATGCTAAATTTTCAGAATGACTGTTTTGATTTTAAAAGCCACAGTACCATTAAAGCAGTTATCAAAAACCTAGTGCTACTAGCCAGTATAAACCTTTATATCAGTCAGGGATCAAATATATATATATGGTTTTTAATTTAAGCCAGAGGCCAATTATGTAAGTGGGTCACTTGAAAAAAAGTTGACAAAAAACATTTAAAGGAAGCTGCACATTCCGTTTGCCAATGTCAAAGCCAACAAGCATCATTAGCTTGGCAAGACTAGCAAATGAGGTTGCAGGCAGACCAAGCATTTGAGGGAAGCTTTCCTAGGACCACCCTGTAGCCTCTTCCCAAGTCTCAAGCCATTCTTTTACAAATTTTGAACACGCAAAGACTTCATCACAGGTGGCTTATTTTTTAATGCTGATGGTGCCAGCCCATAATCTTCATTTTACTTATGCAAAAGAAGAGATGAAGACAGCAGAGTATGTGCTCGCTTGGCCAAACTATCTCAGGAGCTTGAGGGTGGCTGGAAGGCAAGTGGCACTGCTCCCTTCCCTCCGGCATAGCTTCCTGCAGGCTTCCCCAGGGTGCTCCCTCTGTGCACGCCCAGGGTAGCGCTGCGCTCTCTGTGCCCTCTAAGGGCCAGATTTGTTGGGAAGGGTTCAGGGCAACTCCTGTTCACCAAAAGTAAACATCTTTGGCATACTGTATATGCTTGTACTATGCTAACATGTCTCCCTCACGTACAAGAAACGCTGCATCTGAGAGGTACTGAAGCAGTTACACCACCACCCAAGTACTTGCAGATCAATCCCCTAGTACTGAGAAGACACTCATTGCTCATTCTGAGCAATCCACAACAGCAGAAAATTATACTTCATTCCCTAACCATGCAAAGACATAAAAAAACTTTTTCATGCAAACCTCATTCGCAAATCTGCACGCCCTTCTGCCTAACTCTGCCCTTCGCACAGATATTTATGTTGTTGGGCATGATGTATCTTCCTTCATGCATCTGATTAAGGATTTCCTTAGAGACTTATGATATGTTAGCTAAATGGTCGCATATTTTAGGATAATCTAACATTAATACTTCTGAGATCTCAAGTACATTTGACCTTCTTCAGTTCTGCTGAAAAGAAATCAGGTAATTGTAGGAAAATGAATCTATTAATTTCCCAGTA
This sequence comes from Pandion haliaetus, assembly GCA_013401275.1. NCBI lineage: Eukaryota > Metazoa > Chordata > Aves > Accipitriformes > Pandionidae > Pandion > Pandion haliaetus. The sequence continues at coordinate 90,783 of VYZV01040474.1, forward strand.
ACCAAAAATTGATGACAGCAAAGAAGAGAAAAGGAAGGACACTCTGTTACATCATTTATTCACTTTCACAATACCATTCAGTATCACCTTTTCAACTACCGCTGTTCACAGAATTAACTCTTTGGATCCTGATACTGATATTGAGGATTATCTTGCCAAGAAACAGATTAGATTATTTTTGGATTAAGAACCATTAAATGTATCAGAAACCCATCTATAGTTTCACTTTTTAAAAAAAATGTGAATTGTGGAATGGAAAAAATTGCATCTTTTATATGCTTAGACCTAGGGAAGTATTGAGTAGAAAAGATCTCTTTCTGCTACACCTGTCATGAATACATCTGGATGATATAAAAATTACGGCTTGAAGAATTCCTGTACAATCACATTTCCCTAAAGGTACACAGGGTTCAGGAAGCTGCTTCACCCTGTGTTATAACTCCTCATCCCAAAATGACTAACCCCCTAATCTGAATAGAGATTTTACTGTTTAATACAGCTCCACAAACCACATACTATTACCTTAGAAAAACAAACTGTGTTTTCAAATAGTAGCAAGATGATAAAGGTACATCGTGGTGGACAAAACACTTAAAGGGCTAACAACAGCTTGCCAGTATAAACAGCGGGAGATCAGGCTGTAGAAGCAGCCATAGCAAGCACTGCAAAGATGCTGGGCTCAGTAAACCCTTGTGTCAGGTTTGTTTGATGCCCCTTAGTCAAGGGAATACAAGATCCTAAAATACCTGAAAATCAAAAGCTGACACATAAAATGCATCATTGCTTTCACTTCATAGCACTCCCACCCCCCCAAAAAATTAAGACAAAACTCAGAACTCCCAAACAAACAAAAAAGAGAAAAAGAGGAAAGAGGAAAGAGGAAAGGGAAAGAGAAAAAGAGAAAAGAGAAAGAGAAAAGAGGAAAGAGAAAGAGAAAAAGAGAAAGAGAAAGAGAAAAAGAGAAAGAGAAAAAGAGAAAGAGTAAAAGAAAAAGAGAAAAAGAGAAAGAGAAAAAGAGAGTAAAAGAGAAAGAGAAGAGAGAGAAAGAGAAAGAGAAAAAGAGAAAAAGAAAGCGAGAGAAAGAGACAAAGAGAAAGAAAGAGAAAGAGAAAGAGAAAGAGAAAGAGAAAGAGAGAAAGTGCGAGCAGTATCAGAGTCAGTGGTCGACCCAGTGCATTCTCCTTTTGGGCCCGAGCACACCTGTTAAATTACAGGTCTGGGAATAGGGATGTATGCAAACCATTCACGGCCTGATTTGCATACATTATTAAGATGTATTATATTGTTTATTAAAATGACAGTAAATGTCCTGACTACCAGAACTTGCATCTGACAAGGCTGTGTTGGGTCATGAGCTTTTGAACACAAACTTAAAATCCTATCTAGCTCCGGTATCTCTGTAAAATGGTGTCGTAGCTGAGCCCTGGCCTAGTTTTCTACCCCTCTTAGTGTTTCTGAGACTGACATCACTGAGTTCATTGTTTTCTCCCTGAATGATAGAAAAGCAAGAATTTTAGCTTCAGGATGGCTGGGTTTTCAGGGTTGTTGGGTTTTTTTTTTCCAACCTATTAAAATGTATGGGTACCCCTGCTGCAGCTCAGTTAGTATGCTAGCAATATAGTGATAAATTAGCCATTTGTTTATGCCAGAATGAGCAGGGAAAATAACATCCTAAGGCACTCCAGTATTACTGCAAGGCCAGTGTGATTTTTGAGGCATTAGGCTGAAGGCTGAGCAAGTTCTTTCAACCAAACTATACTGTAATCTTCCAGGAAATGCAAGGACTATCATGTCTATTGCTATAATGAAATAATTATACAAACTAATGAAAATGAGACATATTTAATAATTCTCTGGGTAAATCCATGACATAGATATGACAGAACTGACTGGGTATCAGAAAGCTCCATTTGTGCCCATAATTTTCAGGTAATAATTTGTAACAGTGCCATTTGTTCCACTACAGCTGGTCTGCTGTGGATGTTTTTAAAAGCAGCACTAAATACTGAACATATTTCATCATTAAAGCCAACTATTTGAGTGTGGTCATTTTTATGTTACACATTTTCACTGGAGTTACAGACAACTGTCTCTCAACATCTGATCTTGCAGCTTTTACCCTGGTAAATCTCACTGTATTTCAGTGGGAAGTTTGTCAAAGTTAAATGCTGTGTAAGTGGGATGAATTTTTTATATAGCCCCCTGACTAAACAGAGAAAGAGCCTATATTAACTGATCTTTTTGTCAAACCTTAAAATTAAAAGAATGGCATTTTGTATCACCTACAACTGTTATTTAGTAATTTCCACAGTTAATATTTAATAAAGTGAATTCTTACTTAGTTTCTGTGACATACAACCTGTTTTATACAGTGTGTACCATTATCGATGTAGCCAGGAAGTGAGCATTAATTTGTATTAAATGCGCTGCCATTTGCATTTTAAAAGTACTTGCTCAGAGCACTTGTAAAATTACCAGTAATTTTAATTAAGAAATTAAGAAATATTTAGAGTGGCAGACTTTACATGAAATAGTTATCAGCCCACCAGTTTTCAAGGAGGTGGCAGAAACGAGTTTGGGGACAAACTTTTTAGCAGGGCATGTTGCACTAGGACAAGGGGTAAAGGGTTTAAACTAAAAGAGGGTAGATTTAGACTAGGTATTAAGAAGACATTTTTTATGATGAGGGTGGCGGAACACTGGAACAGGTTGCCCAGAGAGGTGGTAGATGCCCCATCCCTGGAACATTCCAGGTCAGGTTGGATGGGGCTCTGAGCAACCTGCTCTACTTGAAAATGTCCCTGCTCATTGCAGGAGGGGTGGACTAGGTATCTTTAAAGGTCCCTTCCAACCCAAACCATTCTATGATTCTATGAAATAGGACACATCAGTATCTTGTGACTTCCTTGTAACTGCAGAAAGCCAATGCATAGCATTAGTCCATCTCCTACTAACTGGTGATCCTTTCTCAAGACTTCAAAAGTCCCCATGGGGCCAAATGAGATCCACAGACCATAGTATTACAATGACAAAACCTAAACAAATGTAAATTGTTGTTGTACTGCTGAGGTCTCAGCTTATGCTAACTCCTGATTCACATCATTAACTTTACACATCATAACTAATTTGAATCACTAAACACAGTGGTTACCTCCAGACTCGCTTTCAGCCATAAACCGCTGATCAGACTAAAACTCATACAATGTTTCTATTGTTGGACACAGGCCTTGTCCTGGGTTCACCTGGGATAGGGTTAATTTTCACAGAAGCCTGGTAGGGGGCACAGCCGGACACCGGACCTGAGCTAGCCAAGGAGCTATTCCATACCATGTGACATCATGCTCAGTATATAAAGGAGGAGCGGGCTGGCGGGGTGCCTGCGCTTTTCCAGCTCTTGGTGGAGGAAGCAGCAGAGTGTCGGGTTCCAGGTGGTGAGCAGTTACACTGTGTATCACTCGTTTTGGTATGTTCTTTTATTACTACCTTTGTTGTTGTAAATTCTCTCCTTGTGTTGTCCCAGTAAACTGTCCTTATCTCAACCCACAAGGTTTCAGTTGTTTGGGTTTTTTTTCCTCCTTCCTGATTCCCCTCCCCATCCCACAGGAGGGTGGCGGGAGGAGTGAGCGAGCGGCTTCGTGGTGCTTTGTTTTTGACTGAGCTGAACCTGAAACCATGACAGTCCTTTTTTGGCACCCAACGTGGGGCACGAAACAGGTTTAGAGTAAAACAGTCGTTTTTGGCGAGGCAGGCAGGAGACAGAGGCATAATTCGAGATACAAGGATAATAATTGGGAGAGGTAACGGGCAAAACACCGAATGAACAATGTTAGTGTAATAGTCTTAGAAATTTCAGTTTTTGTAATTGTGGTGGAGAATAAGATTGTGTGTATATTGTCCAATTCTGTTGAGTATTGTGATGGTGATTCTGTTAATTTTGTTGTGGGGAAGTTTTTTTTTGTAACGTGGGGGAAGTTTCTGATTTTGATGATAACTCTTAAATATGTAATCCACAGAGGTGAGGGGTGGAATGTTATGGGTTTGTGTGGCGCGGTTTTCTTTGGTAGTGGGGGAGGGAGCTGCAGAGGTGGCTCCTTTAAGAAGCTGCTAGAAGCTCCCCTGGCTCCAAGTCAGACCTGCCTCTGGCCCAGGCCAACCCCATCAGTGACGGTGGTAGCAC
>VYZV01040474.1:95151-113125 GCA_013401275.1 Pandion haliaetus
TGGAGCAGGGGACGAGTGAGGAATCTTCCCCCTGAGGAAAGGAGCGGCAGAGATAATATGAGGCGAGCTGACTCAACCCCCATCCCCTGTTCCCCTGCGCCACCGGGGGGAAGGAGGTAGAAAGCACTGGGAATGGAGCTGAGCCGGGAAGGCAGGTGGGGTGGGGAGAGGTGTTCTGATGTTTGGTTTCCCTTCCTAATACCCTTGTGTTTTGTTTTTGATTTGACTTGTAGTAAATTAAATTGATTTTGTTTCTTCCCCAAGTTGAGCCTGTCTTTTGCCCGTGACCATAAGTGGGGAGTGATCCCTCCCAGTCCTTGTCTCGACCCACGAGCCTGCCTTTGGATTTTCTCCTCATCCCAACGTGGCCAGGCGCGGGGGTGGGGGGTGAGTGAGCGGCTTCGTGGTGCTTTGTTACTGACTGAGCTGAACCCGAAACCACGACAGGCCTGTATCACCCACATTGTTTTTACAAGTCCAGGACCATGAAAAAGGAGGAAATTCAAGATCATGCCAGTCTAGGTTTTGCCCAAGAACACTCCTAGCTACTGTATGGACACAGTAGGTATGTACTGCAGCTAGGCATGCTCAACTAGAGCCCACCAGTAACGCTTGTGGGGAAATTATACTGTCAAAGTTGGCACCAAAGTGGCCAAAAGGTGCTTCCTGTGAGAATCCCTGGACCACTTAGAGCAATGGCCAGCCACCTCACATAGGATGCCTCAGCTCAGAATGGCAGGCCACCCTACCCCTACTCCTGGTATAAGAGCACCTGAGGGCAAGGCCAGTAGCATGGCACATCGCCAGAGCTGCAAGCAGGAAACACATCACGGTTTAGCTGCACACAACTTTCAGTGTGAATACAGGAGACAATATTGCACACAAAAGGAGAAGCCTTTTACAGGCATAGAAATACAATCTAATTTGGTTTACACAAACCAAGGACAAAAGAGACAGAGGCCCCATGGAAGTCACAAATAATGTTAAAAATATGCTGGCAAGAAAATATTTTCAGAGAAAAAAATACAAACCCATTCACATTCTTCTTCGTTGTCTTATAATGTATAACACAACGTAAGAACGAACAATTACATTTAAAGGAACAAACAATTGAAATTTTGAACTTACATATGACGTAATAATCTTTGTTCTTCTGAAATTCCAGGCCCCATAGATTAGGACTGAACTCTTGAAACTTGATGGTAAACTTAACATCTTGATCTGGCTTGGCACAGTTGAGTAGAGGTGTATTGTCCTTTTTAATAGCACAGCTATCTGCTTGGTCTTTATCAACCATGTAGACCTTGTAATATTCATACTGGCCAACAGTTTTAGAGTCCACTTTTGGGCATATAATATCCAGTTTGTCTCCTATCTGTGGATATAGTACCAATCCTTGTCCAGGAAGGAATCTAAACCAGGAAAAAAGGAGAAAAAAGAGAGAGAGGGGAAAAAAAAAAGAAAATGTGAGACACTTGATAAAATCTCATTCAGAAAAGTAGCAATTGCAGTGGACAGAAAGGAACAAACACAGCTTCCAAAAGCAAAATGACAGACTGAGTAAACTAGATCTTAATAGTTTGGGCCTGACTCAATTTAGTATAAAGATGTTTATTTAGATCTTTTCAATTACAGATGGATTGAGTCTTGTAGCCTTTACCCCAGTTTTGGGAACTCTGGTTTCTTCCACATTTGGCAATTTACAGCAGCTAGTACAACGTCTGGTGGGCTATACTCCTATTTTTCTGCTTTGGTAACATTTCTAATATTTTTGCACGTATTTTGCTAATTTTGGACATGGAAGAATGACAAGAATAATCTTTCAAACCCCCTGAGCAGCCATGTAGGAAAGGAAACAACTTAGGCTTTAAGAGTTCACAACATATTAAGATGCCGATTGATATTACTAGTATAACACAGAGGAACATCAGTCACTCACCAGAATCACGCTTACAGACCTGGGGTGGACAGAGATCTACCTGACCCAAGGACCACACATGCTTCTGATAAAACACTCTTCTGAGACAGTGTGACTGCTACGCTACAATGATTTCTTCTCTTCATAAACTCCACCATTACCGTCATTATTTTACCTTTTTTTATTTCTTGTGCTACAAGTGAAACATGGGTGTGCTTTTGCCACTTTAGTACAGATGAAGACTTCTTGCACAAACTGGCAGTGAGCTTTGATGTTTGGGGTTAGACTCAATATTGTATCTTTCCTACTCAAGTTAATTAGTAGGCAAACTTCACCACTTCTTCAGGAAAGAAAAATATAAATAATTACTTATAGTATTGATTAATCCACAAAATGAGGAGCCTTGTTCTCACAAGGACAAAAGCCACAGCAGGTTTGTTTCTTTCTCCGTGAGATGTATTTGTTCCAATTAAGGCCAAGAAGTGCGTGTTTTAGAACCAGCCAACGACGCAACATCCTCGAATGCACAGACCTAAAAGACTGACTTTCTTTCCTCTTTCTCCTGCCTGCCAGCCTTTTCCAAAGATCTTCCTTAATGGAGAATTGTCCTGAAAAAACAACTGAAACAATTGCTACCTAATGAACACCCTTCTCCAAGTGCTAGCATTTAAACAGCACACATAGTAAATCTAGCTTATTCACAGGCAGCCTTCCTGGAAACTCTAAATTAAGAGTATTAAGGCCCAAGAAGAACAAAGCTGTACACATCGGTGACCTCCAGCCTCTGGCTTGGCTAAAGGAGCCCACCAGCACATAGCAGTGCTGGGGGAGAACTTAGTAAATTAGAGAAAAGGATGATGCAATGCCCCAAATTTCGAATCCATCATTTGCAACCGCTTGCTCCCACACAAGGCAAGTTTATGATCTGTGCTAATTGAGCAGGACTATTTTCACTTATAAAGCCTGTGTAAGAATTGTATTTGTTGTGAAGCAGCATGTAGCAGGACAAAGACATGTAATTACAGATTTAGGCAAAAAGAACAATGAAATGTTATGGCAAAAAAAGCGACTGTTGCTGTATAAATCACTGCGCTCTTTTGTGTCGTGTGGTGTGATTTCGAGACTACAGAAACTAGGCCTGGCCATGGCTGTTCAGACCAAGATGTGCTGGAGATGGGGCCATGCTGCGCCGCCTCCTCCGGTTTTTGGACACACCAAAGGAATGCAGTGACTACCACCTCCCGAAAGCCAAAATGGTGAAACAAATGGAAAGGTGGAAACGCATCCTCTGCAGAGCCAGTAGCCTGGTGAAGGATGACGGAGGGAGAGGCCAGCTCTGCAAGGGTGCCCAGGAAATGGCAGGGGGGGAAGACTGCGGGCAGCAAACATTCCCAAGGGAGCAGCACGGATACGGACTCAGGCTCTCAGGGATCGACTCCAACCAGGCAAAGGCAAAGGGACAGAGTTTCTGAGCTAATCTCCATCACCTGTGACTGACTTTGCCACCTTATGTGAGCACAGCCCCATTTTACTTTGCTCCTGTGCAGCAGTGTTGTACCAGAAAGATGAAAATTACTTGGACTCCCCCATCTGCGTGCCAGGACAAAGGCCAGTCACTCTGTGATCCCACCACTGCAAATATTTCTTCTTGCTAATAATTCTCCTTCACTTAATGGGAATGTGTAATATGAAACACGTGATGCTTCAGAGGACCAGATCTTTGCTTTTAAATTAATCTATTTAGATTCCCATGCATAATAAATATGAAATTTGTAAGGTTAGAAATGTGCACCTGTCATTATCAGTAATATGACCTAAAAGCTGCCCTGAAAAACAAAAAAAACCTGATTCTAATTTTAGATTTTGTGTATATATACGTATGCAATGAAGCAGCAGCGGTACACACTCTCTATGCAGACTCCAAGTGCAAACAGAACAGGTTCAGAGATCGCATGCCAGTCCATCCTCAAAAACAGCTTCCGGACAGAGACCACCCTTGTGTGCCTTGGTGAAGTAGCCAGGAATTGCCCCATAAAAGGTAGAGGACAGAACCATCCCCAACAGACAGCTAAAACACATTTTACAAGTTTTAAACTGACACACTCGTTAAGACTTTATGGCAGGGGAATATTCTTGCTATGGCTCTGAAGTCTGTACAGTTTGAGAACTAAACTCAGTAAATCTCTTTCCACTTGAGTGTCTGAACTTGTAGGACCTAAGAATGGTAGGGTTAGGAAAGAAAAAAGGCTGAAAATGAAAGGATTAATGTGAGAACTTGATTGTATTGACATTTTTTCCACATTTCGCAGTTTTGATCGTGATCTTTGCAAGAAAGATATTTTTCCAATTTAATTTTCTGATTTTCTTACAACAATAAAGCACAAACATGGACGGAGAGAATAAAAAAGTTTCACCTCATGCATTTCAGTTCAACCACAGAACTTACAGTGGCCTATAAGCAGTAGGCATGATTATTATCCCTGCTTTACTGTAGTACTTTTGCTACTGTATTTTCATGAAGACTTTAAGTAAGTAATTTGCTGGGTATGGGTACTAAGCATTTTCTGAAGGTATTTATTAAATGTCAGGAGGATTATGACTACCATTTTATGATCCTATTTTTTGAAACCTTGTGTGTGGGAAAAAAAGAAAAGGACACTGTACATTCAGCCTTGGTAGAGGTTAACAAAAACTTCAGGATTAATCCTGAATCTTTATTCCTGCAAGTGCTGAGGTAGCCTTAAGCATTCTGAGGTAGCATCAACACTTACGAAATGTTTGCAGGATGGCATCTGTAAAAATAAAGTTAATGAACTGGCTTTTAAAGTCTGATCAGAATGTACCTCCAACTAATTAAAAAACTTTTTTTTTCCCAAACAGAAATATAATAAAGACAGAGCAAGAGGTTTTCAGAATCCTGTGACTGATTCTGAGGAGGCTGCATTACTTCAGTGGTTGCTTGGGACAGTGATACGCTCTTTGAGCAGTTGGGATAGCAACAGCACTGGAACCATTGCTTTCTACAAAAATCTAACCTTCTAACTTTCTGCTTTTCAGCTTTCAATATTCTTTACTGGGATACCTACACCCCAATATAGGTCCCTGTACCCCAACCTCAGAAACTTAAGACAAAAGCTTAGCGAGTTTCCTGACTCATTTCTGTCGGCAGTCAGATATAGTCAAACTAAAGCATTTGAAGAATCTTGCTCGCAATTAATAATCCTAGTGCTTACCATGAGAAAGCACAGAAAAGTATATTAAGTACAGTAAAAGCTGTACAATGAAATTAGCGTGCTGTCTCGCACTTTTGGATACAGAGGGCATTTTTTACTGTCAGCCCAGAACTGGTGTATTGTGGGCAACGTTTGACATCTGTACAAAGCCCATGGATGTGAATCCCTCCCCCATGTCCAACTAGTCATGCAGCTTATCAAGTAACAGCAACATGCAGAGTTCCAAACCTTTTTAAAAATAAATACTGTATTAGGCCAAAAAGTCATGAGACACAAACAGAAAATAGGAACAGAGTAGTCCGTTGCCCATTCCCACCAATGTTACAATAATTTTCTGTACCACACTTACTTTAAGGCCCAGCAGTTCCTGGCACTTATGTACCCTTACTGGTCAAAGTCCTAGAGAAGTTTGGTTTTTTTTTTTTAATTTTACCAAAAATAAAATTTGTATTATGCACAGTTTCCAACTAATTTCTTAAGAATCTACTTCTTGTTTAGAGAAAGTTACCACATTCAACCATATTAAATTGTAAAGGGGTTTTCCTTAATGATAACCACTCAAACCTAATTTCATAATAGTAAATTCTCAAAAAAAATTAGTGTCACCACTCTCTTTCACTGAGAATACTCTATTATTTCTTACTACACAGACATTTCTGAAACTGTAAAATTAACAGTTAAAATTCTTAGAGAAATAAATTCTTAAAGAGATTTTGTTAATCAGTATTGACTGATGTAACAGTGTTGTCATGCTTTTCCCAACTTGCAAAACTATATATATACACATACTATAAATATATATATGCACACTTAGCTTTAACTATAATTTAATTAGTAATTATAAAATAAATGCAATTTTAGAAAACATGTTAGTACTTGTTGCGAGTCTTGTCTATTTAACTGGGGGAACAATGCCAAATTTCTGTGCTTTAATTCCTTACCTGAACTAACTGGTGTAGGCAGTTAGCTTTAAATTAATGTAAAAAAAAACCCCAACCTTAAAAATGCCAACAATCAAGACGCTTCTTAAAATGCAGCCTGAAACCTTCTGTTGGGGAATCCTACCCACTTAACTTTATGAAGTTTAACTACCAGCCTGACCATAAAGTTATTCATTGAAAAGTTTTATTAAGGAAATGTCATGAATACTAATAACACAGTATGTTAGCCCGTTACTTGTACAAGTGCAAACCAAAACAGAATACAGAATAGCATTCCACATACAAGTCCTTACTGTTTAATAAGAATGGTTATTAAACAGTGTATGTATTCATCATCTGGCTTTTGAGAAAATAACAACATTCATATTTTAAATATCATTTTGTCCACAGGAGAAATATTTAAGCAAGGCAGAAGTCCTACCAGCTTGATGCAAAGCAAATAAAAGTTCCAGGAAAAGGTCCTAGTTATTTCAGTGAAGTAGCAGTGGGCTAATCCCAGCCTGCTGAACCAGATGAAAACCAGTTTACCGATTCTGAAAGACTCTGAACTAAATAAAATCAAAAAACATAGACCAGAGCCCTCTGTAAGAGTCCTTTGATCCATACAGAGCCTTTACATTAGTTTCTGTCATATTCAACATCATAACAAAGATATGCCATGTGGATATAAGGTATACACCCAGCTGTAAACCCAAAATGCTTTTTTGCAGAAGCAGTGATTTTATAGGACTGATCTCACTCCAGTTTAAATGGATTAAGTGAACATGAATTCAATGAGAAGAGGATCAGTAACTGCTGTGGAACAGACAGGGAAAAAAGCTTCCTCAAAAAAGATTAATGTGGAGTTGCTGCCTCAAAATGGGTACGGAATTTTGTTAAAAAGAAAGGCACTACTATTAGATGAAGTCTCTGCAAGAAAAATTCCCATAGTGTGACACAGCAAGATAAGACTGGTTTTATACACAGACTAACAAATGAAACTTTGAAAAGAAAGTAAGTACAGCATTTCATATTATGAATTTTTATAAGTGAGTTTTGGAAGCTACTTTTCTTTGCCAGTGCAGTATTATTGGATTATTTTAATACTATAACAAAGTTGTACAGAACATGCTAAATAGGGATGGTTTTAAATTTAAATAAAATTTAAGAAGTTTAATCTGCTAACCTTTATTTATAAGTAACATTTTTCCACACAGTTAATGAAACTGTTCATGTAAGCAATGGTTACTTGCATTAATAGGACTTGCAAGCTAGAAACTAAATGGAATTCAAAAAAATAAATAAATACGTTCACGCTCATCCCTTAAGATCTTTAATGGCGAGTACCACATTATACAAAGCCAGATTATAAAATACTGTAACACAAGTTTCTAAAGCTGCAGCACTTTATTTCTTACTTCCACTGGAAGGGAAGAAACTCTTCTCAGGGCTCGGGCTCTCCTGCAATAAAAACCTGCAGTGAGCCCATAAATGCTTTGAAAGAGTCCCCTGAAACTGTAGCTCATCTCCATTCTGGGATTTGTGATACCTCCTTGTCCTCCCCCTTCCTCACCTCCAAAGGAGCCCATCTGCTTTGTGACTACCTGGGGGAAATGCTTGCAGAGCACTGAGAAAGGGAATGGTCAAGGGTTTATTTTGTTTTAATCACCACCCTGGACACAAGAGAGAAGTGGTGTCACCATTTCATGTGTCTGCAAATAGACGCTGTTCTTGGTGCCTTTTCCTGGACCTATTCTTACTGAAACCAGCTGCAAAACTTGCACTGACTGCAGTAGGGCAAAACAATGCAGTATGTTTTCAACTGAAATCTTAATAACCTATGCAAGAATGATTCTGCAGCATTATTATGTTTTCTCAAAATTTTAAGTGGACAGGGAACGAGGAGCATGTATGAAATTTTAGCTGTTTCATTTAACAAGTCATTGCACTACCTTTTGCAAAATACTACAGGAACGCATTTCAAATACAACAAAGGATTTCTAATAGGCTTAAAATAAGGATGGGCTGAGAGTACATACACTTCTCCCCAAAGAAAAATTTTTTTTTGCACAGACCCGCAGGATTTGACAGTCGAATTGTACCATCCCATCAGAGTCCTAAAGGCATAGAGCTTCAGGTGTACAGAGGGACACCCACAGACAACATCCCTCTTCAGACATGCCAGAAAATGCCCTGACCAGTCTCCTAGAAAGATGTGTCACAAGCTTCTTTCACCAAATAACTGGTGTGACTATTGCTGTTGCAGAGATACAGGCACTCACTTCTTTGCTCCACCCAGCTTAGGACAGTCACAAGCCCAAAGGTGCCTTGCGCTCCAGAGAGCACAAAACCTGCAGCCAAGACATGATACTTGGCAAGAACCGGTATCCCTGTCACCCTTCATGTATATGGAAGGTCACCTGCAAGCCAGCAACGAAGACACCTTCTTGGAGACACTCTAAGAGAAAACCTGGTTCCTTAAAAGCTGTGATGTACCAGGTTACAGATGTGATCTCATCCCGTGGAAAAAGGAAACAAGCCAAAGGAGGTGCTGCAGACTCTCCTTCAGGGCTACCCCAACCCTGGGCTGTGGCAGAGGCAGCTGACTCTGCCGTTCCTGCCCAGGGGACTGGGGCATCTCAGGGTGACTGCAGACTCGGGGGTGCTGGGAGCCTCCTCTCCCCAGCCCACCCAGCCACGCAGAGGCAGTGCCCTCCCTGCCTTCAGCCCACCGGCACGCAGCCGCCCAGAGGGTTTTGCTGTAAGACGGCATTGTCTGGTTCAACTGGACGCCACCTCTGCCTGCAAGGCATGGTTTAGTTTTGCTGGAAAGCTGCCCTTTCCCTCGCCGCTTGGCTCTCACTCGCAGAACAAAGCAAAAAAGCACACTCACATAACTAAAACCTTCAGACCAACTTGTGCTTTACACCTCCGTCCCCAATGTAAATCCAGGGTGCGAAAATGGATGCCTGGTTTTCCTCCCATAGAAGGGAGGCAGATTTTCCACTGCCTTAAAAAAACTCCTCTGAGAGCAAACACCTATCTGTTTTGTTTTTCCTCTACAATGGGAAACGAGATCTGGGCTTTTTGCACAAGAACATGTAGTCTGCCTTGTAAAATACACCACATGGGTAAGGCTTGAAATGCTGCGAAGATGTACGATTTGTTTCTTTACCAAAGTTGACACATGTATTTTTTCAAAAAAATATAATTTTATATTCAGTTTTCATACATGACCTCCACATAAAGCACTATTAACAGCAATTAACTTTTTATATTATTGTCCAGAAAGCAATTACTGCTCTGCTAAAAGTACTTAAAGCACTAGAGAATTCTGATCCATTTACTAAATCAATTTCAGTTACCACAAAAGAACCACTAATGTGCTTCAGGACAGTCTTTTAACTAAGGGGGGGGAAAAAAAAAAAAGGATGGATATGATCAATGTTCTATTTTAAAGTGTATTATATTAACATTTCATCAGCATTTACAGAAATATGAACCCTCGCAACAGTGCTGGACTTTCGCAGCTTCAGCAAACAGGGAATCGCTCCTCAAATCATTGCTTGCTCGCTCGCTCTCTTGCACAAGCATGGAAACACACAGGGGCACATTCTCCTTTTTATTGCATTTCAGCAGAAACATGCTTTCTACAGTTTAAAAACTGCAAGTGGCTGCAGTGGAGAGCAGCAGCCAGTATGTATAAATGGCTTATTCTGAGGAGTTTCTGAAAGAGAAAACACTCAGTAAGTGCATTGCAATTAGTCACTCTTTCTAGCTACCTCTTGACAAATGATGCATGCGGGTCTGGATGAGAGCCCAACTCTTGACCCATGCCACCACTACACACTTCAGTACTTCAAGCCGAAACCCCTGGCCTCCGCATTCTTTTAATTTTGTTCTTCCAGAAACGCGGTGCTGGTAACGCACAACTTGAGAACCAGACGTGAGCAGCGAAGCTGGAATTCGTTCAGAAGTGCTTCGTATAGCTATGTCCTCAACATACCCAAGTAAAGCTTCCTGCCTTCGACTCCTGCCAAATACGTAGCGCATTTCAGGACCGGGTTAAGGGACGGAACACGGAAACGCACGCAGCAAAACTCTGCTCCCGCAGCGCTTAACGATACGATCCGGACACGCCCGTGAGCCTTTCAAACAGAAGATACTCACGCGAACGTTACTGCACAGCGGCTGACTCAGAAGCCTGTTGGGAAAGGCAACTTTCGCCGCAGAAGAGACCTTCACCCACAGGTTTCTGGGCAGCCCGTGACCGCCCCCTTTGGCACTCCCCCGTTAGGACAGGTTTCGGCACGACACTCCCAGCAGCACGGCGGGGCGCAGACATGGCCAGCGGGCATCCCGCTGGCCCCCCCACCGCCGCACAGGCAGACCTGCCGCTCGCCGGCGCCGTGAGTAAATGGTATAGCGAGCCTCCATCGTCCTCCGTCCCCCGTGGAGGAGATCTCAAAGGGACGGCTTCAACCACCGTCTGCCATTTCAATCTGCGTGTATACAGGCAACCCGGAAAGAAGGGGATATTGCTCATTAACACTAGCTGTCTCTCGAGCAGAGCTTTCTAAAGGGAAGCTCATCTGCAACTGGAATTTGGTTTTCTTTCTCAGGGAGAAAAGAATAACAAAGGGTTGGTTTTCTTCCTCAGGGAGAAAAGAATGACAAAGGGCTTTAAAGTCGGAGGCCATTCATGTGTTAGCAATCCCGTAACTGAGAGGACGGGTGTATCCTTTAGAAAACTTCACAAACTGGCAGGCAAGAATATTTTCATGAAAGGTGAAGACAAGAAGCCTAGACATTCAAATACCGTGCAAGCCTACAGGCATAAACCCATTCTGCAACTCCGCATTGCAATTACAGTCAGTACGGAATCCACGTATGTCTGCGTGCGTCCACCGGTATCTACAAAAGGTAATAAATCTATAGTCTAGTGGCCAGTTATTTACAAAACACTAATTCATTATGACAGAGCCAGAGGGGGACCTGTCCTGCCCCAACCCTCAGCTTCCACTTGACAAAGTCCATGTGCTGCTGTGTACACTTATATTTAAACTTAATCCATTTTCCTCTGTCATCTTACAATTACAAGTCACAATAATATTAAATTTCACTGCCTACAGCATTGCACAATTGAACCATTACTGTAATGAAAACTGACTCCCTTTGATATTAACGCTGGTGTTTTCTCTCATTTGCTAGCCATGAAGCACAGGAAGAGACCAATGTTGTTTTAATTAAAGAATTGTTGTTCAAAATATGCTACTGGGAATATTAAAGTAGTTCTTTGCTCTGGCAGCAAAGATAATCTGGTATTTATATGGGTTAGATTTTGGGGAAAAAAAAAAAAAAATCTGTGCCATGAACTCAGCGTAACGCAAACCCACTGCTCTACTTGACCTGTGCTCACAGAAACAGGGTGTGCCAAACCCAAGAAAGATGGTTCTTTATTGAGAAGCTGCAGAGCAGTAGTTAGCATGGAAGGGAAAGTCAAACCAAACCATATGTGCTTCTTAAACGTCACTAAAGTCTTTGCTTTCAGAAAGCTGACAGAGAGCAGCCGGCATATGCCAAAGAACTACTTTTCAAAAAGGGCACTGTAAATCACAAGAGACAAACAATAAAACCAGATTGTTCTATTGCTCTGCTATTCTGTGCTCTTCTCCACCGCTCCAATTACAAAAACAAATGTCTTTTATCAGCCACAATACAAGGATACCAATCAAAGTTTGCAGTCTTCCTTCTCTTGACTACAATTTGTTCACACCTGTACAGTCTTGTTCCAAGACATGCTCCAAGCAAAGTCTATAAAAGAGGGCGGGGACTGTCTTGTTACTTGATGAGACATTAATAATCAGTGATTAGATCTCAAATTCAAAGAAAAAATTTCAGCTGCTTTGCAGTTGTTAGAAAATACATTATTGCATACCATTTGCTTGCATAAGTAAACACTGAAAGCAGAAGTTGTTAGCTCACAACTTTCAGGAAAAGTTATGCCAAATCAATAACAGTATTGTATGACAAACCAAAGCTATTTTGGCAAATCATTGGTATGCCAAGATTTTCAGAATCCAGTTACAACTCTCTATCACTCCTATACTATAACCTTTTTCGCTTTATATTAAAAAAGTCAGTTTTCAGGTGAGAGAAAATGATCTTGAACAAAAATCCAAATGGGAGATTACAATCAGTCTGCACTTGCACCTCACCTTAAACCCAAGATTCAGCCACTCACAAGTGTGGAGATCCCACATTCTTACATTAAATACCAGCTTTTCCAAAGTTTGACGTGACTTGCAGAAGCAGAATAAAACTGTGTGGCTGCTGCCACCTCCAAGGCAGTACTAATATATGACCTACCAAGAACCAGCTTTTGGCCCACTGCAGGTCCGAGCCTCTCAAATTCAGATAAACTGACACTGGAGTAGTTTAAAAACTGTAAAAGTCCAGAAGTGCATTCAAGACTAGATCAGCCACCCCTGCCCCGGGTGAAAGAGTCCATCAGAGGGGTTCAGCAGACAGCTGGGGTCAGAGGGAGCGCCACCCACTCCGTTTGAACCCTCTGATTGAAATTTGAAATTGCCAAACACTGGCATGTTGTTGAGCCTTTGCCACAGGAAGGCTCAGCCTGTGCACTCCTTGCAAACTGGGTTCTCTCTCAGGGGGTCACCCGGGCTCCTGGGAACAGCTGGGTCACCCTCAGCAATCAGCTGTCAGGGGAAACGTGCTGCTGCTGGCATTACACCGAACCACAATCAAAAGCAGAGAAAACTGGGTTCCAGCAGAGATACTGCTGCAGCCAGACCTCCAGGAGCAAAGCTGGTGGACCCGCTCGAGCTGTCCCAGCCAGCACAAGGGATCACCACTGGTACAGCTACGCTGACTACTGGAAAGCTACATGAAAATTAAGACTGTCCAAATGCAGACTGGGCTGTAGCTTCTGACATCATTTTCTGATATAAAAAAAACCATAATGAAGCTTCAGAGATCTGTATTTGCCTGACCCCAAAAAACTTTTTCACTCTGGCCTTGGTTCAGGACAGCTCATGCTTAAATTCGTCCTGCTTCAGCAAAAATAGTCACCATTCAGCACATGCTTAACACGAGCTTTTCTCAGTAAGTACCATTTCCCAACTCAGGCATCAGTGCCATCTTGCTTGCCTTGCTGTCACAGTCCAATCCACAGAATGGAAAAGACTGTAATAAGCAACAAATTTATGAAGATTCGGCTTTTGTCTTCCTTCAAAAAGTGCCTGAAAACTCTCTGATAGAAGGAACAACGATTACCACTAAAAATCATCTTTTTTAAAATATTTATCACGCAGACTAGTAATCTTGCCTGCCAACATGACCTTCGCTGTTCAGCTCACCTATATAGCTTGGAAACACATTGGAAAAAGAAAACCCCCCAAAACCTAAAGGTCAAGTGTTGTGCAGCGATTAAGCTAGCCTGCCTCTGAACTAAAATTAATTAAACATGAAGAAACCAACCAAAGTGTGGACAGTGAATGCTATGGGATTGCAAATCCTCAAAAGGAGTCAAGATGTTCCCAGCTCCAAATTTACACTTTTTTCCAGTCAGGTATAGAAACCAACTGCTGCTCGGGCAGTAGGTAAGCAGGTGGCAAGCACCAGCAAAAATTAAAATGTGAAACGATGCACCACTTGAAGAGTCAGAAGCGCAGTTATGTGTGCTTTCATCAGTGCTCGCTGCATAGGTTCCTTAAACAAACTGCTTCAAACTTGCAGAACATCAGAAGCCAGATGGGTCTTCCTGAATGAATCCACAGGCGAGGAGCCAGGATTCCCACTTGCTGCAGAAATAGGCCTGGGCTGATTTGAGTCTTCTGAGCTCTGACAGGCTGGAGTCTGGCAGAACATTCAATCCAAAATAAAATAGCATTCAATTGCGACTGGCTTTTAACTAACAATAATAATAATAAAAAAATTTAAATCCCTCTTATTAGCTTTAACATGCACTTCCCTTTACAGTGCATTGTTCACCTTCCCCACTGCTGTTCTTTGGTTTGGGTACCTGAGTAAATGCACTATTCAAACAAAAGCTAACAAAACGGTAAGTAATTTGCAGCATCAAAGATTTTTCAGCCTAATGTATCATTCCACCATCTAACCTATCCTCCTGCATATGACAAGCCATAAAATTTCTCATTTTCTGTTGACGATGTGTAAAACTTGATTATGCTTTAAAGTGTACACAGCTCTGAATGCTACTAGATAAAAGTCTTGTAAATCCTATTTTAGCCATTAACCATGAGACATTTCAAAGGAACACTAGAGGTAGAAAACCCATCTTACAGTTATGTATATGCCATACATCAGGAATGATTCACCTAGCAACATAATCCTCTACCAGCCTTTATCTTTTTTGGCTTGGAACCTACATTTAAGACCAGAAGAAAGCATAGACTATTACATCAAAGTTTAAATCAGCTGCATTGTAATTATCATGCTGCTACCGCAATAAACACTGGGTGTTGGCTGGCCAGGATTGCCAAAAAAGATAGAGGTCCTGCCCTTATTTGCTGTCTTTGACAATGTATATAATCACATCAAAGGAAAGTTCTCTGCAGCACAGTTAACAGGGAAAAAAAATCTGGATGTTGTCTTTCCTCGAGTAAAATGATAGCTTTTCTTCACTATAAGAAAATTAAAATTTGGCCTATAATGAAAAAACAATTATAATGTAAAGGCCTTGTAGGCTAATGTAATACTCACTGAAATCGCTGGAGGTATTTTGATGGGAGTTGAACAGGAGCTAGACAGAAGCCTTGAACATATTTATCTACTTGCAACTAGGAACATAAAATTTAGTAATGACATTTTCGAATATGGAATTTAAAATTCTCTCTGGTAATTCTGCATTTAAGTCTGCTTGAAGACTTTCAAAAATCAGGCTAAGATTAAGCACATGCATTTATGAGCACCAAAAAAATGACAAAAAAACCCAAATAATTCAAAATGACCCTGAAGACACTTCAAGTTTAGGGAATTTCGGTGCATGTGCTTTCTAGTTTCAGTTTTGAAGATCCATCTGTCCTTGCGGGTGGAGGAACAACGGCAAAACTGGGTTTTGTTCTGCCATTTTGCTTTCACACTTGGCTCTCACAGCCGCACCCAGGGCCACGGGACTGTTTCCTTGAAACCTCTCCGCTGTTTCGGAGCTAGCGTTGGGGTCTGTCTCACACACCCCCCCCCTCCAGTTAGGGAACAGGAGTGCAAGTGGCAAAGCCTCTGTGTTTTAAATGCATCTTGTAGTTAACGTGTGTCAGTAAAAACTATGCCAGGCGACGGGAACCTGCGGAGGCTTCTGCAGGGGCCCTGGGAGCCCGGGCCTGCACCACCTGGGATGGGCCCCGTGAAGAGTTCCCCGACCCCTGCTTTCTGGGCCCTCCCAAACCTGCCGACCCCGATCTGGTACATCTCCGAAATGTGATGTGACAGGTGGGTTCGGAAGCTAAATGTTGGATAATGGTGGGCAAACAAAAGACATCGGTTTTTGCGTTATTTCTTTAATTACTTTAACCCTTGCTCGAACAGAAAGCATAAGGCCTGAGTAATTCAGCTTCTCCCTTTGTCATTTGCCTGCCATAAATATGCACCAGTCTGCATTTGAAAAGCTGAAGGAGGCCGCAAGCTTGCTGGACATTTATCATGCTCTGTTCCCTGTTAACAAGCAAATACTTTAGTTGAATGGCCCATTAGCAATCATTGTCAAATGCAGAATGCAAGGTGCTTGGATGTGACCGGCCTGTAGATTAGATGAGAGTGCCCCCGCGCTTTGGAGAATTTCAGCAAATGAATCGGGTCTTTTGACAGACGTTTGTGAAGGTTAAGCTGCAAGAGGGGAAACGTATCTGAGCTCTTCAGGCCCCGTATATTCTGCCAATCTGTTCAGTTCCCTATATGCACTTGTTTATTTTGCATTTGTTCGGCACCAGCAGCTTGACAGTTTTGGTTCTGGAGTTCCTTTTCAATCAGAATTGTGAAGCTTTCCAGCTTACTACAGGGTAGGCTAAGAGTGACAAATTCAAGCATGTAATCAACATCTTTATAAAAAAATCCAGAAAATGAAAGAAAAAAACAACCCCGAACTTAAAAAGTGTCCGAGCCACTGCCAAAGAAACAGCATGAATTCCATTTTGCCGAGCTCATCCCAGGCTCATTCCCACTAAAGAAAGACACAACTGTTATTGTAGGCTTCGGTGTTTTTTCCCCTTATGTCTAGACTCTGCCTAACAAATGCAGAGCGCTTTCTTTCCCCCCTTAGCAGAGAAATGAGCAGGCAATAAAGTAAATACTTCTCGTTTGAATCGCACCCCTTGATTTGCAATGTAACGCTGACTTTAAGTTGTGGCTGTTCACGGTTGTGAGGTGGGTGGAAAAGCAAGTATTAACTATTCAGAAGGCTCTTGAAGAGAACAGGCAAGGAAAAAAAATCCAAGTAGCTGCACTAGGAGAGGTATTTTACTACCTTTACAGCTGCAGATCGCTTAAAATACATGACAAAACAATGGCTAAATTGTCTGCCGGCAGAACTCCAGGGGCTGACGACAAACTCATCCCAATGATTTTAAGTTGGGACGGAGGGGGAGGCAGATGCTTATCTCATTCATTTCTAGATTTGAGCCTGCCTTTCGGAATCAAATACCACCTAGAGACTAAGCCAGATCAATTTGGTTATCTGCAGCTTTATTGGTAAATAGGAATGGATGCTAGTTTGGTTGTGGTTTGGTTTTGGTTTGGTTTTTTTTTTTTTTCTTTTATATTTTTGCAGGATGGGAAACACAAGAGATGCTGAAGTATCACCTTGCCAAGGCACAGGCAATGCAGTGTGTTTATCTTTGCTGCTCCCATGGAGTGCGAGGTGGAGACCACAGCCTGAAACACAGCTGAAATCAAAAGGTCTCTGTTTTCTTTCCAGATAACCCCAGTCCTACCAATCCCCTCTGCTCTCTTCCTTGCCACTATGCTCCTGCCCAAAGCCCAAACAGATTAAGGCAACAAACCCCAAGTGCAGCTAACTCTTCAGAAAGGCTGCTGCTAGGGCAGGAGTTAAAAAGGAAAATCTTCCACGCCTAACAACTGCAGCCATCTCAAGTTTTAATCGGTCCCCATCTCGGAAGAAAGCAGTAAATTAAATCTATCTTTACCATATTATACGCCACCAATGAGCAAGAACTGAGCAGCTTTTCTTTACTGCTTTAACCATCCCAAGCTACAAGTAGGCCTTTCATACTTTCTAATCCCGGCCCCCAAGTTTTGTGTGGTTCTCACATAATACCTTACAGCCCGAAGCAAGGCCCTTCGTCTCAAACACCCCTTTCAGAGACGTGTCATTTCTAACATCAAGCTAATCTATATATGTTGCCATGGCATCACCCTTTATCTGCCTTTACATCTTATGAACTGCACGGATTTACCACATTATTTTTATCTGAAAGACAGAAAATGGTGGTTTTATTGCCATACAATCAGATTACTGCTGCTAGTTTCTCTATGCCTTTTTACCATACTTCAATCAAAAGGGATCAGTTTCTTTATACTCTGCCCTTGATTTACATTACATCTGTAAAGACCTAGTCTGGGTTGTAATCCCCTTATTAACTATGACCAGGGTTGATTTGCCTAAAAATAAAAGCAAATTGTGTCAGACCTTTTCACTTTGTTTTTGATTCGGAACTACAAAATGGATTACTAAAGAAATCTTCAGAGTTCACACGGCTGGTATAGTACTGAATTTAAAATGAGAATTAAACAAGTTAAACATGGGAGCTATGTCAACGGTTTACATTTTCCATCATGGGAGAAAGGCTGAACTGCGTTTGTCTTTGTGTTCTCTGGCTTTAAAGAGACAATGAAGCCACAGGAGATTT
>VYZV01040475.1:419-41913 GCA_013401275.1 Pandion haliaetus
CCCCCCGCGCCCGCCTCCCCCCCTCCCTCCCCCCCCCCGCCGCAGCCCCCCTCCGGCTTCTCCTTCTCCTGCCCGCGGCAGCTCAAAGTGCCCCCTTACTTGGGCTACCGGTTCCTGGGGGAGCGGGACTGCGGGGCCCCCTGCGAGCCAGCCCGGCCCAACGGGCTCATGTACTTCAAGGAGGCAGAGGTGCGATTTGCCCGGCTGTGGGTGGGCGTGTGGTCTGTGCTCTGCTGCGCCTCCACCCTCTTCACCGTGCTCACTTACCTGGTGGACATGCGCCGTTTCAGCTACCCGGAGCGGCCCATCATCTTCCTCTCGGGCTGCTACTTCATGGTGGCAGTGGCCTACGCAGCAGGCTTCTTGCTGGAGGAGCGGGTGGTGTGTCTGGAGCGCTTCTCTGAGGATGGCTACCGCACTGTGGCCCAAGGCACCAAGAAGGAAGGCTGCACCATCCTCTTCATGATCCTCTACTTCTTTGGCATGGCCAGCTCCATCTGGTGGGTCATCCTGTCCCTCACCTGGTTCCTGGCTGCCGGGATGAAGTGGGGCCACGAGGCCATTGAGGCCAACTCCCAGTATTTCCATCTGGCTGCCTGGGCTGTGCCCGCTGTCAAAACCATCACCATCTTGGCCATGGGGCAGGTGGATGGGGATGTACTCAGTGGCGTGTGTTACGTGGGTATCTACAGCGTGGACTCACTGCGGGGCTTTGTGCTGGCACCCTTGTTTGTGTACCTCTTCATTGGCACTTCCTTCTTGCTTGCTGGCTTCGTGTCCTTGTTTCGCATCCGCACCATCATGAAGCACGACGGCACCAAGACAGAGAAACTGGAGAAGCTGATGGTGCGCATTGGTGTCTTCAGTGTACTCTACACGGTACCTGCCACTATTGTCCTGGCATGTTACTTCTATGAGCAGGCCTTCCGTGGCACCTGGGAGAAGACATGGCTCCTCCAGACCTGCAAAACCTACGCTGTGCCCTGTCCCAGCCACTTTGCCCCCATGAGCCCGGACTTCACTGTCTTCATGATCAAGTACCTCATGACCATGATTGTTGGGATCACGACTGGCTTCTGGATCTGGTCTGGCAAAACCCTTCAGTCCTGGCGACGCTTCTACCACAGACTTAGCACCGGCAGCAAAGGCGAGACGGCAGTATGAGACCCCCCTGTCCTCTCTGGCACACACACACATGCACGCATGCACACACGCAGAGGAGAGGGATACTTGGCAGAAGAGGACGGCAATGGCTCCCTGAATAGGGAAGAAGGGAGGCTTTTCCAAACTTTTTCTTCCTCCCAGAGGGTTTGGGAGGGGAGGGAGGGGGGGAAATCTTTGCGTAAAGGATCAGACGGGCTGTGTCCACTAGCGCTTATGCCCAGCTAAGTGGAAGGGCACAGAAAAAGAGGCCACTGATGGGATGGGAGACTCCTCACCCACGAGAAGTCCCCTTACTTCTCTCCCCCGCTACCCTGTGCAGGAAAGAAACCCAGCCAAACTAAAACCATCCTGCCTTGCTTTGGACGAGAGGGGCAGCCAGATCTGTCGAGCTGCCCCTGGCGAGATGCGGCCAAACCCTCCCTGAATTGCTGGGGTCGAACTGCAGCGCAGGCAGGGTGACCCCCGAGCCTGAGCTTACTGCCTGCTCCTTCCAGCTCGGCGGAGCCATCACGTGAGTACTGCACAACCAGCGACAGCCCCGACCGTGTGCTGGTGAGATGCCTCTGTTCTGTCACCTCGCAAGTTCCTTTTTACCTCAGTGATACCTGTTGTCATTGTTTTAAAGTGAAAATTCGGCCCTCGGTCTGTTGTTCTTGCTGCTGTGGGGAGGGAGGGGGTTGCTGTTCCACACCCTGAAAAGAAATGACTTGTTGCTTTTCAGCAGAAGGCTTTTCCCCCTTGCCTTTGTTCTAGGAGACAAAGGGGGAAACAAAAGTGTTTTCTGTGTAGAAAGGCATAAGCATGGGATCGGTTTTTATGGGCAAACTGTAACAAAAAGGAGTCGTTGAGGTTCACCCTTGGATGTGAGGAGCTCGCAGAAATAAACATTCCTTTTATGAAAAAAGGAGGAGGCAGGATGTTTTCCTGCCTTTCAATATGGGTCGCTTCTCTAAGCTGAAGGAAACGCAAGACTTAGAGGGCAAGAAGAGCGTAACTGAGAGCACCTGCCAAAACGAGAGCCATTAAAATATGTAACGTAAAGATACGATTTTTTTCTTTCCTTCCCATAAACCTGCTTTGTCTCCTGCTTTGCAGTGAGTTTGCTGCAGGTAAAGTCGACACACGGCTGGCTTCTGGGGACAGGAGGAATTCTTTTGGCTCACGATGGACCCTTTGCCTGCTCCTCAGGTTCCCTGAACTGCATGGCAGTGATTTGTGGTGCAGGAGGGGGCTGGGGTTGGCGTTTAAAAGCAAGCAGTTACTGCAAGTGAGGAGCCTTCTCATGTCAGCTAAAATACAGCTGGCTAAGTTTCCAGTGATCACATCTTGGAAGGAAAGACATTCAAAAATTAACCATCAAATGCATTGTTTTCTTTTTGAAATGTGACTGATTTTTCTATTCTGAAATTTTTATGTTGACTTCTTCATATTTTATTTTTTGCATACTACTTTATATTCACTGAAGGGTTGTTTTTATAAGTGTGTGTGTGTGTGTGTGTATATTCTTGCCTAAGGACAAAATAGGAAATTCTGGATTTTTAGCAAGTCTCCACCCTATAGCTGCTCTTTGTTTTTTTGGGGGGAAAAGTGTCTGGAATGAAACTTAAAAAGAAAAAACCTGTTCAGGGTGAGGGGGCAGACTGCTGCTGTCTGAGGGTGTACCGGTAGTCTGGGCATGAGGAATGGGCCCATCAGCCAAATCCTTCAGTAGATCTGATTTCAGACTTGCAGGGCTTAGGTTTTTGTCTTTTATAATGTGCACGTGGAAGATAAAGAAAGAAACAAAACAAACGTGTAAGACAAGTGCAGTATGTATATTTTGTAAATCTCATTTTTGTAAGAAAATATGTATTTATGTTTTTACTTGATTTTTTTTTTGAAGGTCTGTATGAGGCCCTGCTTCATCCCATGTACAGATCACTAAATAAATAATTTTTAATACAAGGGCTCCAGTGAAGTTCTTTCAGTCTTTGAACACTCGGCAGGTTATTGAAGGGGGGGCAGCTCTGAGTAGCGTCTCAACCCACCGGCCCCCCCCGCCCCTTTGTTATGGGAGATACAAGAGACTTTGGGGTGAATACATTGTGAATATACTGATGAGAAACTCAGCTGTGACTTGAAACTGGCCTTTTGGAGTAGCAGTCCCTCACAATAGGAGATCACATTTTGAGACAGTTTCAAATGTTTGCCCTCACTCGAGGTACTTGCATCCTAGCCAAGTTTTCTTCCAGGCTCTGCCTCTCGCTGAGGGCAAGCTGATAAGGAAACTGGTTTATCTAGAAAATAAGGATAATGCTCTCTTCCCATTCCAAAGAGACTTTGAGATTGAGAAGTGGAGGGTGCTACAAGTGCTGTAAATTAAATCCTTGCTTTGACGGGTGGAGTGTTTTAGGGAAACACTAAGAACTATGTCCTCAATAAGTTTCAAAGGGCAGTGTTTTGAACTGGCTTTTTTTTTCTCCTAGCACCTTTGCTATCTCCAGTTTTGTTCAGGTGAATTTTACTTTAATCTTAATAGCTAGCCCAAAGCCTACATTCTTTCTTATCACAGTCATCTGAAAGCTGACAGCTTCAATGGAACGGTCTATTTTATTTCATTTTTTTAAACTGAAATGAATGTTTAGATCTCAAGCTGTGTTGCTACAATCACGGAAAGTGCCCCGGCAAACAGAATTTTACACCTGTGAAATGATGACAGTTTCCAGTTTTTCTCTTGCAATGACTTCAGCCTATTCATTGGGTTCATCACCCTTCCTTTGCTTTAAACTATGGCTATACTAAAATTTAAGCTACAGCACAGAGGTCTGGGATGATGCCTTAGCTAGATGCCATCATGGTAGCTGTGATTGCACTGCAATATTGTTTCATTTACTGAGCAGGGTGTGCAATAGTTGTACTTTTCTCTGAGGGCACTATTTTATTCAGACCCGGTGCTCTCAAACATAACCTTTTACATTTACAGTGTACGAACTACTGATATAAAGTTCTTCTCAGAGCTAGCCCCATTCATGCTGCCTCTCTAGAGAAGCCACATCTTTTATTTGAAAACACCTCTAGCTGCTCCCCAGAATCACTCACTTGTCAAGTTTCCTTTTTTCAGAACGGCCTTTCCTTTCCTGCGCGTCAAGCTGCTTCGAACTGCTATATGACATGAGCTCGCTGATCATTGCTATGGGGGGGTTTCATTCCACTCACTTAGGAAACCAGAACCTTCCTATAAACATTTCCTCCCATTAATCCATCAGTGTGGCCAGAGCGATGGAACGGCTCAAACAGCTCACGCTCTGAAGGACTGGGAACTGACGGGAGCAGTGGTGTGACTGATGCCCCTGTGCTGTGCAGCCACAGCTGCGTTGCTAAACATGCAATTAATCCTTAATACATCATGGACAGCTAAGCCCGCATTTCATGCAGGCGGCCTGTCCCCCTGCTCTTCTCTCCACTTGCCACCCATCCTTGCTAGCTGGATGAGAAACTGCATTTAGGTGTGATCGCTACTTTTTTGTCCATACGTAGAAAAACTTAAATAGACTTTTTTTTTAGTTCAGGAGACATTTGTATCTGAAAGGAAATGTCTGTTTCCACCAGAAACCACTAAAGCTGAATGCTTTTATTTCAGTATTTCCTATTAGGTACTTCTGGATTTAAAGTCATTTATGCAAAACTATCCAAATCCTGGGATTTAAGTTGATTTTTAAAATTTGAGATTGTAGGTGAAATTTGATGCTGGTGTAAAGTAGAAGCAACTGCTGTTCACTTTTAAGCAGATGTGACCCGCATCGAGACTGAATTTGCTCACAGTGGAAACAATTTGGAGAATTTCAAGTAGTGATAGCGTCTGGCCTTCTGAAATAAAAATCTCTATCACCATTCTGATAACAAAGCACCGGTTACTTTCATAACGGAGTACAATTTAAAAAAATCTCTTTGTGAAGCTGTCTGGAAAAAAGGGGGGAAAATAAGCCTTTACTAACCTTTGCTAATCGCTGCAAAACAATTTTTCTTGGAGTAATGTTTAAGTCCATTTTCAGTTAACATTTTTTTAAGTTTAAGAAAAGTTTCCTACCCTTCACCTTTGGCTCTTGTCTATGCAGCAGTTTTGGTTTACAAGATCTTGGCAAGGAATAGTTATCACTGATCAATAATATCCCTGTAAGTTTATACCATATACTACATTTTCATGAAAAATACATAAACACTGGTTCTTAAGTTTCAGAGATGCTTGTGTTACTTTCTAGAATAAAGTATTATTGTTTCAGGCAAGTTAAACAGGAGGCTTTAACAGTTCTAGAGTTCATGAATAGCAGCAGCAACTGAATGTTTCTCTCTGCAGAAAAAAGTGCTTTTATAATACATCAGTGTTTGTTTGGGTTTATTTTTGGTGGAATACCCACACCAGTGATTGAATGTTTTTGTCTAAGTACTTCACCCGCAACCAATAGCTTTGCATGCGAGTAAAAAACCACACATCTCTGTTCACCAACTGGCAACAGTAAACATTATTTATAATTTCACATGGGTTTAGAAACCAAATTACTAGCTTGTATCTTAAATAGTCTTTCTTTTCTGCTTCTCATTCTTGCTTCCTTCCAGACCTTACAGGTACTTTGTATACACCCTGCTCTCCATACTTGCTTTCTACTCCTATTATTTTTTAAAACCGTGAATCCAGCTGAAAGAAATTTAGTCTGTTGCTCGGAGAGGAAAAGACAACTCTGAATCTTTCAGCACTATGACTGTTCATTGAGATAGAGTATTGCCAAGCCTGTTCTATATAAACCAGGATAATTGTTTCATGCCAACATAAGTGTGTGGTTTTGGCAGCTACAACACTGCACAGTATAATATAGGATTGGGAGAATAAATACAGTGCATGGCAAGTTCCCAAATGCTCCACTTAGAACTGACACATTTTGACTAAAATGATGCCCAAACTGTAAAACTGAAATACGTACATTAGAGTTCAACGCTGCTCAGACAACCAGTTTGTGCCACAGTCTGAGGAGGATGGGGAGGGTTTTGACCCTGTTTAAACCCAAGGTCCAAGGTTGCCTGGTTCAGGTGGCTGGGCATTGCTTGTCTCAAAACCAGATCAGTGGGAGTAAGGCACAGCACTTTCTCCTAATCCAGGTAAAGCCTGGGATCAAGCACAGCGTTACCTCAGCTGCAGCCAAATAGGATTCAACTGAATGATGCACAGTGAGAACAGACAGGCCCAAACAGGGTCATGAGTGCATACTCCTCTACATCACTTGCTCCTTTCTGTACAGTCAGCGTAACCATGCCAGGAAACTATGGGACTGGGATAAACGAGAATATGGATAAAAAGCAGGAATAAGCAGGGCCTAGAGCGCATTTTTAAATAACAATTGTAAATAGAGGGGGGATCACTTATCCATATTAGTCAGGAAATCCTGCTAGCAATAACTTGTTCATTTTGGCTGCCACAGCTGTGTCACAACTTGGGTCGGTTATATGCAACGCTTTGCTTAAGCATGTTAGTCTTACAAATACAGGTGGAAAATCAGTGTGTGCTGCCTAGGGCACTAGTCTATATGAGTAGGCTTTGGCTGCACAGGTCTTGGAAATTAACCCCATCATGTGGCTGCCAGGGTAGCCATAACCTTATTACTAACACTAGGATCCCAAAGGCCAGCATGACAACTAGAAAGAAAAAAAAAAAGAGGCCCAGTTCTCCACTACCTCCAGCTTTACTGGAGGTATTAGCAATTCTAGCATTGTTCTTAAACCAATCTGCAGGAAGGCAATGCTGTTCTCCGGGCAGGCAAGGAGTAAGATTATTCTCACCGTGCTGTCCTTTTCCTCAGGCTAACATACAGAGGGGCTTCAGAAAAAGCTTGTGGTGAATGGGGAATTCTGATGGGAGTTGTAGCAGAAGAAAAACATGTTATCTGGCTCAGATGGACGCAAAAGGGTGTTCTAGCAAGTAGGCACTAATCTAGGATTTGGAAGACAAGTGCTTGATTACCTGCACTGTCACAGATGGTGGACAGATCACTTACAGCCAGACTTTCAGCAGTATTTCAGGCAGCTGACGATGCAGGCAGGTACATGGAAAGCACTTTTCATAAGTGCTTAAATTCCCAGGTGCATGTCTTCGTAATTGACTGGAAAATCTCATCTCTCTCTCTAATTCCTTGTCTATAAAACTGGAACAATGGCACTTCCCTATATTATAGGAATGTTGTGAGAATAAATACTCTCAAAATCAGAAGAAATTAAATACGGTGATAACAAGGTTCGTATAAACACCTCTGTCAGATCTTTGTCCCATAGTCCGATGTTTTGCAAGTAGGTCCCATTCTAGAGAATGCCAAATTAAGACCACCAGCTAGAATAAGTTCTTTGTATGTTTTCCAGTATCTTATCTAAAATTAGGCAGGCGGAGCACATGGTTTCACAGAAGTATCACTCTAGCCAGGGCTCAAATATAAGGTGTGAGAGGGTATAAAGACACAAGCTAGGTAATTAGAAAATTACACTGAACTGGATATGCAGTCAAACAAAATGGACTTGTGTTATACTGGTGCTTAGGCACAGCAGAGAGAAGGATTTGGTCCCATCTGTGCTGGTGCTATAGTGTACTTAGCTTTTCCAGTACTCCCCAGTCTCTCATTTTCTATATGCTATAAACATAGTTATTATCAACAGGCTCTGTGACACCTCTGCTGTCCCTCTTTAAATCACTACAGTTTAGCTTGCTGCAAGTGGGATCTAAATCATAGTAGTAGGCCTAAAGCAGAGTTGTCCAAGGTTTCATCCAAGCCCTTAGGAGTGAGAACCCACCTTCCCTGACGTGTTTTCACTTCATCTCGCAGTTCCTCAACAGTTTTTTCTGTTACTATGACCTCCAGCAACATTTTTCTCTTTACTAAAGATGGCCAAGTAGAAGGATTAGTTGGCTGTTTGGACATTTTCCTGCCTCAACAACAGGGAACAGCGTGAGACTACTATACTTCTGTCACCAATGAAATACGGAGCTGACTGGGATAAACGTTTGTGTGTTGCCCTCGTGCCAGCCTTTCCTGTAGGAGACTTCTGTACCCATTCACCTTCATCACACATCAAGTTTTTGTTGCTAAATAAAGTAAACCAACAAACCAAAAAGGATTCCTAAATGCATCAAAGCATGCTCTAAGTTATAAAACCCCCCACAAACAAACAAAAACATAACTTAAGAGTTTTTATGGAAGACAGTCAAAGGGAGCTACTTCCAAAAATATTTATCTAAAGCATGAATCAGATCAGATGCCTGACATGGCTTCCTTCCACAAATTTTTCACGCGGGGTGTGTGTGTATATGTGTGCACATGTAGCATGACTGCATGCTAGTGTAACAACTATGAGTTACAACCATAGGTAAATCTCTCATCAAAAACCCAGTGAAGAGAGAAAATCAAAAGGCCCTTGCCCAATGCAGCTGTCTGCTAATTAAACACTGGTGTTAATTGCAATAGTGTGCCTGGACCCTATTCCCCATGTTTGTTGTGGTGCCTGCGTGAGTTCTGGATCGCTCAGAACTTTCACATTCTCACAGAAAATGAAACCGTCTATAAAAGGAATGAAAGGCTGTGATACATATATATATCTATAGGGCTATTTTTAAAGAAAAAAAAAGATTTTTTTGTGTGTGCTAGTTCAAAGCCAGCTTTGATTATCTAAAGCAAAAGTCACTCTTTAGAAAGGGTAAAAAACTAAATGTAAAGATGGAATCCTTTTTATTTAATCCATGATGAAAAGAGCATTTCTTATTTGTAATGCTCTGGCCTCTTTTTTTTTTTTTTTTTAATTAACGGTGAAATGTAGAATTTTCAGGCAGCATTTCCCGTCCCCACTTTACGAGATGTGCAAAGCAGCATTCCATTAGGGCCAACAGCCAGTAAAAAGGATGTCATTTGACACCCTTACACAACTATGCATACCAGGCGGGAATCAAGCGGGATTATATGAGTGGAGAAAGTCCTTCTAGAGAGATGATTTACTCATACTGTTTTTCTTTACACATTCTGCTCTCTGAAGATAGTAAATCAGCCATTGGATTTGCAGAAACAACTCTCATGGTGGCTAAAGAATTCAGGCACAAAGTAGATGAAGGCAAAGATCTGGTCTCTCTAAAGCAGCTCGTAGCGACCACGGGAAGAGACTGAACTGCACCCATGTCCGAAGGGGCTAAACAGCGCCTGTGCCTGAACCACGTTCCTCTTCTAAGGCAGGGGCAGGGGCAGGAGGTGGGCTGGGTTTCCAGAGCCCAGGCCAAATCCCATGGCAACTTTCTGCTTTTATGGTAGGCTAAACTGAAGTCCTGGATCTGAATGTTCTAAGATTTAAAAGATGGTACTTTACAGTTACTGCGAGCCAGAAACTGTCTTTTCTGGTAAGAAATCCCTTATCTGCAAAGATGAATTAATCGCTGGATAGTTTTGCTTTGTTATGAAGGCACAGAGCTTTGCATCACTGCCCACAGACAGGGATCTCATTTTATGTCTTTGAGATTCCTTAAGGTTTTTGCCGTTTGACCAACAGAGTCAACATTAGCTAACAGAGCTAATATTTTACCTCCATGTCTCTCATTTTTCTCATGTAAAGATCTTACAGCACTGAATTCTGTATCAAATCTTAATCAAAACATCTCAACATGAGAACTGAAAACAAATGTTTTTCAGGAAACAATCTCAAGAGACTCGGCAATTTCACTTAAATGACTCTTCCATTTTGCTACTGATTTTCATTAAAACTAGCTTTGTTAATAAAGTGTCCTTTGGTCAGCATTTCACCACTGCTCTCAGACTTAATACATTACTTGAACACAGATATTAAGGGTGTAGTAACGAGTTATATACATAAGAATAATCCTGTGAAGGACTGTGTCATGATAACTGTTATTTTCACAAGCTCCACCTCTCAGCGTCATCCCTGGCTGCATCTTATTTAGTTTGTAAAGTTCTTTGTACCAATATCAGCCTATTTTATTTGTCTTTAATTGTAATTCTGCCCAGACAATGAAATTTTTATTAGTAAATGAGAAGCAGTGCGCGCCAGCAGACAGGGTACCAGACTAGGGGTCAGGAGACTGTTATACTTTACCCAAACTTGCCCATGGTCTGCAGATTCTTCCTCCAATCATCCTTACCTCCATTTCTTTTTCAGCTCTTCTCTAAATAGGATCATGCTCTTTGCGACAAAAAATGTCTCTATTGTCCCCACGTACGTGTTGGTACTGTTCCCATCTTGCTGCAGCCCTGATCTTGACGGGGGCCTCTCAAGATTCGGCACAATGCAAGAGGTTCCAATTAAAAATAATTGATCATTAAGAGGCAGAGAATGGTAAAGAGTGAGCTGGCACTTTACTTCCTGTGGGGAAATAGTCAAACACTAGTGGCAAAGCAGAGACATGTGTGATGACACCAAATCTTCCCAAAGAAATGAAAGTGGGAAGTGTCACTCATCACCTTTTGGGCTTTTGTGTAACATGCATAAGGAATGTTCCCTTCTCTGAAAGTCTCTGTGGACCCTTCAGATGATGGGATTTACTGTCACATGCCCTCTTCTGCCTGTCTTTTTTTGGTGGTTGTACAAAGTGTTGCCATGTGGGGTCTGTGTGATAGCACATACTGCAAAATATCTCCAGCTGAGTGGAATCGGTGCTGGCCAGTCAGATTGTTAGTTGGCTGACTATTCCCTAAAAATGAAAACCAGACACTGAGGAAACTATCTTGTTCATAAAAAGAAAATATTTATCTGCAATGAAAAAAGAACCAAAGAACCCCAAAACAAAATAACTGGCTGGATATTTCATTAAATGATCACTAGTGAAGTAATTAAATAACTGAGCAGCAGAGCAAGGAGGAGCCCGCTACTTCCACACACACCTCCAAAATATGGATTTTCATTAAGGAAAACAATTTTCCAGTTCACTCTGAACTGCTTCAGTTGAAAACAAAGGAGAAAATGTCTGAATGTTTTGTTTAAATGCTTCTTAAATGAAGCAACTCCAAGTTTGAATTTGAAATGCACCCAAAATGAGTGAAAAACATTAAGCAACCTTATAAGTTTCAGCTGGAATTAACAGGCATACTAAGGGATGGACCAAGGCTAAGACAGACAGGTGAAGGCAGGTAGCTCAGCTTTGGAACCATGGGGAGTTTGAGAGAGACACAGGAGTTGGTTTATGCCTACAGCTTGCCCCATATCACTCAGGAAGTCTAACCCACTTCGCCTGCACCATATAGACGTGGTAATAAGGGACATAAGGCAGCAAATGGAACATTTTGCTTAACGCGATCAGAAACGGCATATAGGGAAAAGTGTTTGTGGAGAGCAGAGAAAGAGGAGAACAATAAAAACAATTGAGACTGAGACACAAGAGGCGTATGGGCGCAGCTACAGCTACATGTACATTTGCTTTTCTTTGGTTTCAGGCTGGCCAGAAAGAAAGAAAACAACTCTGGTGTGAAGCCGTGCTTTGTGCCTGCTCAGCCCAATGCTCGTGCCTGCTGGCTAATGCGATGGGCTGGCTTGCAGACTGGGCTGGCTCGTAGCCAGCCATCCCAGAGCCCATGCAAGGCAAACGTGTGACTGCTTGCCCCCGACCAGGCAGGTGTTACTCTGGGATTCCTCACACTGCCTTCTTAACAGGACATACATAGCAAAGTACTGCCTCTGTCACCCATTAAGTGTGGTGAAGTGCCCAGGCTGCGAAGGAGCACTTAGTCATACAGAGCTGCAGTAGCATCTCCAGGGCAAACTAATTGCTGACTGTAAACTGCTGCGATCAACGTGACTGCTCACCAAACAATATTCCTCCCATAAATGTTCAGGAGAAAGAAGGTTGCTGACAAAGAAATTCATGAAGGTTGCCAGGAGCATGGAGTGCCTTTCTAGAATGTCGGCCCTCGCTATTCCCTTGGAAACCAGTAAATAAAGAGTTAAGGTATGAGCAAACACAACCTTAACTGTGCTGTTTGAGCAATGCCCCAATATGGCCATAACACACAGAGCCTGTGCTATCTCAAAGGCAGAGTGCAAACATTTGGGGAATAGGGCACATGACCACAGGACAGAGTCTAAAGCTGCCTTTTTGCAAGAGAAAACTGATCTCTACCAAAGCCGCAGGGACTGGGGGGCAAGGGGAGTGCTGACACCAGCCTTACCCAAGAGACAGCTGGTCTCTTCCTCAGGACTAACACCTACTCACTTTACAACCCCTGTTCTAGCAGACTGCCACAGGACTACTCGTTCCACCCTCCAGCACTGAGCTCACAGACCATCCTGCCAGCACCCTTCCACACTTCTGGTAATTCCCCTGGGAGGAAGAGCTCTAGGCACTGTTATTACCACAATTTACAAAGTCAACACCAAATGGAGACACACTGCTGAACCACCCATGTGAACAGAGGAGGTAGGGAAAGAGGCAAGCCACCTTCCAGAGGGACAAGGCCTTTCTCGTGTCAAAGCCCAGCAGTTTTCTTGTGTCACAGCCACAAAGCAGCCAAGCACTCCATCTCTGCCAGCTGGAGCGGGGCAGCTCCCGCAGCTGATCTGCACAACCCCCAGCAGTACGGCCAACCCCAGCAAGGGCATGGGGAAGGCTATTCAGGTGCTGCTTTTCAAAAGGCTTAAGGCTTACCACATTTGCCAAGACGGAAAGGTGTAAGATGCTAACAGACAACTTTGCTGCTGTGTCAGTTAAGGCTTTTTTTGGTAGGGGGTAGGATGGCAGAGTGTGCCATCTCTGCTACGGCACAAACACTGCTCTGAAATGTGTGGCCACAGAGAGCCCTGCTCAAACGCTCTTTACCGTGGCAGGGGTATACTCAGAAGTGTTGCGCTGTCCCTCGTCTCTATTTATTTCTCATTCTCTGCTCCCTAGGAAACTGAGAATCACATTAGCGTCTCCCTCTTTTTTGTCCTACTTTGAATGCCGAGTAGCTAGCACCCATTATGCTGTGACAATGTCCCATCTTACTGACATATATTGAATATGTACATTTTTATACAGCTTTAATAGTGCTATTTTAAACTTTAAAGCCTGTCACTTGTCCTCATGAAAGTCAGATGGAAAATAATGCTATTCCCATAGTTTTCTGGTCTTTACATCCAAAGCAGCAGTCCCTAGAGCAAGGTCTCTGTCCTCCTGTTCAGAAGAATTTCTGTAGCCAGTTTGCACAGTGCTGTCCTGCAACTACAACTGAAGGGCAAATCATAGTACTACAATTACAGCACATCTGCAGCATGTGAGGGCTTGTTCTGCAATCACTTACAACCCCTTGATTTGGAGTTTTGGCTGAGCAATGAATGCAGTATCAAACGAGAAATAAATACAGAAATCAAAGACTACAAAGCTAAACACTGTATTTACGGCTGGCTGTTCTCACCTTTGTATGGACACAGGTATGTACTAGTAATGGTACACTGGTATGAGATCAAGAGGTGGACCACAAAACTGACTCTTGAATCCAAACCTCCTCAAGTCCGAGAGGCCCACACTCCTGTCTCTGAATACAGGCACATTCCTACAGTTGGGGTTTTCCCAAAATATATCAAAAGGAAGAGACTTCCCATCACCATCTACAAAGAGGCAAAACGCAGAAGCTGTCCTGCCACAAGCTGACAACAGCATCCTCACGTTCCTCAGAAGTACTCTCCTGACTCAGGGGTGAGGTTGCAGGGCTGCAGACCCTACGCTTAGACCTGAACACTCTCAAGCCTTGATCCCAAGCCCTGGGTGCAAAACTCAGTCAATTGGCTCAGGAAATCAGGCTAAGGCCTGTTCTGCTTGACAAAGAAATGCCCTGTGGTAGAGCTGGCTAGTGATAACCAACATAACTTGGCGGCATTTCATGTGCAGGGGAAAAAAGGCTAGCGAAGACTGCACAGTGTTGAGTCCTAGAGGTGTCTCGTCCTCTTCCTAGTGATAACCACTGCATGTTCATCAGAGCATTTGTCACCAGCAAATCAGGAGTTAACCAGGAGGGTGAACTAAAGAGTATATATCTTATTTGTCTTATCCTGTGATTAAAAAAATCCTCTCAGATTTAGGTGTAAATGTCCCTTTTCTTGACCTACAAGGTATTTGCCATACTGTCTGTCTCTAGGGTTAAAAATCTCCCTGGCAGTAAGCGCTTCTGTAAACACTCCCACTTTATCTGCAGAGAGTGAGAATCCCAGCAGTACTGGAAACAGATATAAATGGAAACTGTTAAAAAAATTAATTTAAAAAAATATTCAGCATATGCTAAAAGTAGCAGTGATTTCTGGCAAGAATTAATTAAACCAGATGAAAAACTTCTGATACGATTCGTGCTATCAGATCTTTTAATTAGTTCTGGTTTTTAGTTCATCGTAACAAGCTTCTGTGAGGGTGAAAAAGAAATAATTGTTTATTCAAATGGCAATAATTTGGGTTTCTTTAATTGATTCCTAGTGTGAAAGCATTGATTCCTGCTGTTTTCTAAAATGCTGGGTGGAAAAGTGCCAGCACGATGTCCAATTCCGGAGGCCACTGAGTCCATTTCCCACTGCAGCCTCCCATCTGCAGCTTCAGCCCTACCGCCTCTCCTGGCCTGTCTTCTGCACGCTGCTGAGCATCAAGGCAGGGCTTAGCCATTCTTGAGTGCTAGTGGGCTTATTAAGTATTCCTGTGCAAAGCTGATGATGTGCTCATAAATAATATTGGTGGGACTGAAATATGTTTTCTTTCCAGCAGGCTGGATATTCTGGAAAGGTAATGTTTTAAAAAGAAAAGAAATTCAGATACCCAAAGAGTGTCTAAAAGGGAAGAGGTTTTAGATAATACAAAATAGTTCTTTGGAAAAAAAAAGGTTTTTTCTATAAATAAATTTAATACACCAATCTTTGCCCAAGGACAAGGAGGAAATTGATTTTGCTTCACTATCAGGATAGTGTAGCAATGCCACTGAGCCTACAAAGACACATGTTAGCAGTTTTAAAAGTAGGTCTGTTAACTCCTGTTTCTGCTGATTGCTAATGTGTTGGGTGCCAGTCAGTAAAAAGGTCATATAATCCCTACTGGGTAAAAGGTGGTACAGGACTAAGGCATGCAAAGAAGCCAAAAAGAAAAAAAAAAAGCATTTCTGCAGTTTGAAACTCCATGGAAGCATAGTGCAGATTTATGCCTAACCCAACACTGAATTATGTGTCACTGCTGTAAAACCAGAATTCCTTACATTACTTAATCTAACGAGGCCTGCAAGAGAAGAAAAAGGCCCCAGTTTGTAAGATCTAAGGGGCTGAGACCTTATCTGCACACTTTCCTGTAAAGCTCCAGGTGCACTGTGAGATCTATATCATCAGTTCCATGCTAAAAACTATGTTGTTTAAAACAAAACAATCAAAGGCTGAAAAGCGAAGCTCTCAAATATCATGAAACAGCAAAGCAAAGGTTGCCTAATGTAACCTTCCTTCTGCCTCCGGGTTGTATGGTATAATATACTGTTTCAGTCTCTGACCAGGTACTGCCCCCACATTCACTTTCTTGGCAAGAGCCCCTGCTTCACTCCAGGCACAGGACCCACAGTGCTCTGCATACAAAGCAGCTCTTCAATATTCTTTTTAATCTCAGCCCTTCAGTGTGGGACTCCAGCTTCATCTACTACAAGCTGTCGCAACACTGCACGAACAATGATACTTTTCCATTCTACGCTGGTTTTTCTCTGCTGTTCAGCCCCACAGCTCGGAATGCTTTGCACTAGTTAACACATTTATTCCCAAAACATCCTTGTGAGGTGAGGAAATATTATCCCTAATTTAGAGAGTAAGATTGAGTTAGTTTCCAAAGAAAAGTAGAAAAGAGGCAGGAAAAGCGACCAGATCTCTGGAGCCCCAATCAACCACCTAAATCATCATTTTTACAACAGGCCTCTGGCCTTTATTCACACCACACAACTTCTGCTAGAGGTTAGGCAGCAGTGCCAGAGACATAGCCCCATTCACTGACATAACATAAATCTACTACCGTGACTCCAGACCAATATATTATATGACCCTGCTCTAGGTTTACTTAGGGTGAAATTCAGTCCTGTGCAGAGGCCCAGCATTTATATCCTTTCTCAAAGGTTTGCAGTTGTGTGTGTGCCTCATGCTTACCCTCTGATCTTTTTTTGGAAAGAGAAAAGTCGTGCTGTTTATCCACTAGACACTGCGATCACATAATTAGAGGCACATGTGTACAGACCATGATTAGAAGGGGCAGAGTAAAGGTTACACTGGCTTCTTGAAAGCACTTTGATAATCTAAAAAGTAGGAAATTAAATAAGAACACAAACTCCACATTAAAAGTCATGTTACCCAACGAATTAAGAAACAAAATAATCTCTGCTTTTCAATCATCATCTATACAGCAAGAGTGTGTTCTGTACACTTGAATACCTTCAATCCGCAAATCAAGAACCTTTTATCTTAAATGCATGTCTTGCTATGTGAAAGGAAAGGCCTCAGATTTCTTCAGAGGTACCTGCTCAGTTATGTAAAGGAAAGAACTGAGATGGCATACAGGTCTCATTCCTTCCGTGCTTTGCCAAGGACGTATTTTCAGCTCTCTGTGTGGCCAATGGGAGCTTATGAAAACCTCTAAGCAGTGGAAGTTCCCTGTCCGTTTATATCCGCAGGTGATTCCCAAAACTCCTTTGTTCCCGAGTTCATGGTAAACCAGTGTGCAAATAGAGAATGTTTTCCAAAATCATATCTAAACCAAAGCCAATCTGATTTTCACTAGAGCAGTGACATCTACCAATTACCTCGCTAAAGTCACATTTTCACTGCATGTTTTGAGGCCCATAAATCAGTCAAAAGGTCAAGATTGTCGGTGCAGCAGAAAAAGGGTAGCTCCTCACACATGCACTTCCCTGGTCTTCTGAAACTTTCTGGGAAGGGGAAGCAACATCCCCCACACTCAACCTCTAAAGCAAATCTAGTAAATCAGACATTTAATGTTCAAAACAGGTTGTTTTTTACAGTACTAGTATCTGCCATGGGCTCCTTTTTCACTGAATGGTTATTAATAAGTTTAAATAAATTTAATTAACAGTTACACGTGACTGAAGAACACAGACTTACCATATTGAGAATACCATTCTTTGCTGCTGTCATTTCTAATTTTAGCTTTTTCATTTCTTCCTTTAAAACATATTTTATATTTAAAAATATGCATAGGATTCAGGGTGGCTTTTAGCCATACAGCTACTAAGCGTACATTAAGGATTTATCTTTGTAACAGCCTTCTGAATAAAGAGAGAATTATTCCCACTTTGCAAGTTGTGCAGCTATTGTACCCTGTTGATCCCATAGCGGTGCCTGTACGACATCACTGCACTCCAGTGCCGTGCCTGTATTACTGTGATTGGGGGAGCCAGGATGCTCTTGGCTGCAGCAGTGTTGACACAGGGAGCAAAGGCTGCACCCAGAGCAAAGACCCTGCAGCTGGACTGAAAGGGTGAATTGGACACTTGGAAGTCAAGACAGAACAAGTTCCAGTCTTCTCCTCTGTATGGGCAAAACTGCGTTTTGCTGTCCTAGCATAAGGGGCTAGTGCCAGCCTAGTGCTGGGCTCACAAAGCACCTAGAAACAATCACAGAAAACAATCTCAGAAAGTCTTATTAATACAAAGACCCAGTGCTGGCTCGGGAACCCACCGAGCTAATTGCTAGAGGTGCGGAGTGAATTTTGGAGAAGACTTACACTAGGTTTGCTGCACTCTTATTGCTCTTCCCTGGCATATTTTATTAGCCAGTGTTGGAGACTGATTATGGGCTTAGGTGTGTCCTCCTTCGATTCAAATCGCTGTAGCTTTGCTCTTATGTCATGCTCTTATGTTATGTTATGTCAGGGCATTTCAGCCACAGGGAAAGTCTAGAGCAGAGATGGGAACGAGAGCGGGGGACTGAGCCTTGCCAAATTGCACTTGGTGCTCCAGCTGCCCCTGAAAAGAGAAGGGGGCAATGGCAGCCAGCTGCTACCCTGCCGGCTCGGCTCTGCCCTGGCAGCAGCAGCTACCAAGGCAGCTTCTCTGGGCTCTGCCACAGCCAAAGGAGTCACCACAGCTTCGCTTCTGGTTTGGCTGCCCTTGGTAACTGCCTGTTTTGCCTATGTCCAGACCTTCCCAAGGCCACACAGAGGTGGAAGCTACACCCAAAGTCCAGGTCTCAATATAGTAGCCTGACCACAGGACTGTGCTCCCTGTCTTCTTCCTCAGGCACATATTGCCTCAGTCTCTCTATGCCAAACACAACATAGTGTCTCACAAAACAAGGTCTCCTTCTCCCTCCTCCCCAGCTTCAAAGGAATACATTCACTTACTGTTCTAAAACAAGGGATGAACTCAGGGAAGAGCTCTATCAGGAGACCGCAATTTACCTCAAAACCTAACCAAAGCAGGCACAAATTCAGTCTAATATTCTCCAGCAGGGTATTTCATGACTAAAGCCATGCTGCTGAAGATGTTACGTGCTCTTCAGCCCACATGCTTAAATCCGTGTTCACTCTCCTGTCCAACAGCACAGAGATAAGCAAAGGAGGGGGTTGTCTGGCCTGTGTGCTTTGCCTGGTAAACAAGTAACCACTGTAGCACACAGATTACAATGCGCACACTGCCTCTCCTTGTGCTTACCCTCACCTAAATCTCTGCTCTAGCTGCATCATTCCTGTGATTCCTGTGAAGTGCAATGGTCTCTGATGGTTACAGAGCATCCTCCAAGGTAATCCCCATGACTAGGAAAATAAGGGAAGAATTTCTGTCAGCTGCCAAGTCAATGAGACCTTCAGTAATTCAAAAGGACAACATTTCTAACAGTGGAAGCACGATGCAGGGTGTGCTAACGCCCAAGCTTGCTGATCAGCCTGTGCCCCAAATGCTGCCAGACACAGGCAGGCATGATTGCTAGAGGCTTTCTCAACTTTTCTGCAAACTCTGAATCTCCAGAAATCCCAACATATGTAACCCTTGAGGAGGCTTAACATGAATTCTTTGCTGCCATTGTTCTCCTGTTCACATGTTGGGAGACTTCTTCCTGCTTCCTCCTTGTCTGGAGAGACAGCTTCAACAATATGGATTTTATTGTACACCCCCTACATCCCACTTCTGCCCCTTGTCAATAGCACAGAGGCCCAAACGCCATCTCAGCTGCAAAGAGGAAATGACTATTCACAAAACACAAAGGTTTATGGATTTCTGCCTAACAAAAGATTATTTCTAAGCACGCTCTTTGCGTACTGATGCCTCATCTCTTCCAGTAGGAAAGCAGACAGCTTCCAGTATGCCCAACACCAACAAGTGAGAGCACTCTCCAGGGCAGGTGTACTATATGCAAGGTAGCCTCTTAATCTTCCCCCATGCACAAGCACTATTTTTCATACCAGCTGCATTTTAAACACTTGGTTAAGATGGTGATTAGTGGTGGTGGTAGGGTGTCACAGTGGGAGCTTTCTTAGGAAGAAAAGGCTTTGATTGAGCCAATGAAAGCTGTTGCCAGGGAACCAGATGCCACGAACACACCACTCCAGCAGCGCAAGAATACAAACCATGTGAGTGCTGGACTGAGCTTTAAATGCATTTGCTGCTTGAGGCCTGAACACACCATTAACTCTTTCAGTGCCCGACAGAGTTCACACAATGAACCGGGAAGATGGGAATCTCTTACGAATGCGGAGGGGCAAAACATCTCCCAATATCTATTACACCCTGTTGATCCAAAACAAAAACAAAGGGGGGAAACTTTTGACCTTTAATTTTTGACTGGCAAAGGAGGTTTGTTTGTTTTGTAAAGTATGTGAGGAAACTTCTCTTCAAAGTAATGCTTAGTTTCACACTAATGTGAAAAGGAATCAGATAAGTGCTCGGATAACCCTATAAAAGTATTAATTTTGTTTCTGTAGGGGGTGTTACACATGAAGTTTGATGTGCACAGTGTGTTCACCAGTCAGTTCCTCTGCAAGAGGAACAGAATAGCTTAGATTCCATTTCTCCCAGATCTGAGCTGGTTTCCAACACAAATGTTACCGATTTGAATTTTATCTGATCAGTTGCCAATTTGTTTCAAAGTTAACTTTCCACTCTGATTACTAAACAGCCTTGTACTCTACCGACAGAGCATTTTTTTCCTAATGTAAATTCCACAGTGCTCTGCAACCGTACCAGTAAAACACAGCTAAAGCTCTAATTAAAAATCATGCCTGCCATATGTCAATTCATAAGAACTAAAATTAAACTAACAAGGGGCTGTAACGAAAACTTTTTTTGAACACAAGAGCCTGCCTGCTCTGCTCCGTTTTGAAGCAGTAACATGTGGAAGCCTGGGTAGTTCTTGCAGGACAACGATTAGTCCCAAACATTTTCATCTTTGGACTTCCAGTTCAAACCCAGCACAGGTTCCTAAGTACAAAAAGCTGTTCCCACCCCATAGCCTGAGTGAAAGCCCCTCCGTTCCCCTGTAGCCAGTACTGGCTGCGTAACTGCTTTGATCCCACAGAGTCGATAACTGTGTTGAGCAAGTAACATGTTGCTGGCAGTATTGTACTGAACTCCCCGTCAGTCTCCATTTCAGCCTTTTTATATCCTGTGGTAATGCCAGCCATCTAGTGAGCTCTGAGTTGGGGTCCAGTGTACTAGTGCCTTTTTATGCCTCTCCCACAGTGCAGAAGGCCTGGGGGGAAAGGACATAGCAATACCATTATAATGCTTAAGTGGCCATAAAGCCCCAGTGTGAGTCCTAACAATCTCAACATAAGGGATAATAAACCTTGGGCCCCTCAAATTTATTCTAGGGGACTGGCAAGAGTAGGTATAGTGCAAAGCTGATTTAAAATCTTCATGCAACTCCCATGCCAATTCCTGCCCAGCTTGGTGATGATGGAGAACTGGGCTCCTGTGTGTCCACTGGCCAAACAGGCACAGCATCGCACTGTCAAGAAGACACTTACCGTTCATCCCCCCAGAGCCCCCTGGAGTCCCAGCTAACAGCTATTCCATGGCTCTTGCATAGCTGAGGTCTGGGAGAACACACACACCTACGGCAAACTACAATGCTGAAAAATGCACCACACGCTTGTACAGAGAACTTCTGTCTCCCTGGATTCTGCAGCGATTTAGTTGAGGGTCCATGGGCCTGCTGTGGGCTTAGCCCTGAGACCCCACGTTAGTTAACTGTGTTGCTGTGAAGAGGGCCTGCCTGTCTGCTTACAATTTAACTTCTGGGTTTAATCTGCACGTACGCATGCCAGGCTTACTGCAGTTGTTCCCACTGCAGAGCTCCAGTCTCAGGCAGGACACAACTGCCTCTCTACAAAAGTTCTTGCGTAACCCTCATAAAACAGGGAAAAACAAGAGTGCAGCTCAGCTTAGGTTAGCAGCAAATAAATGAAGAACTGGAAGAGATTTCTAGAGGCAGA
This sequence comes from Pandion haliaetus, assembly GCA_013401275.1. Taxonomy (NCBI): domain Eukaryota; kingdom Metazoa; phylum Chordata; class Aves; order Accipitriformes; family Pandionidae; genus Pandion; species Pandion haliaetus. The sequence goes on from VYZV01040475.1 coordinate 22,006, forward strand.
GCAGAGTTATCTAAACACAACCTTGGCAACATATGAGGCCTAAGAGCCTAGTTTTCTAACCAGTTCCATACAAAATCTCTAACGATCAAAAACAGTCAGTGTCTGCACTTTGTATTTTGAGCCTAAAACATACATACACACAGCTAGATACTGCACAGTGGCAAAGGAAGCCACTCTGGTGTGCTGCCTTAGTGGGACATCAGGATGAAAGTGTGGCTTACTGAACAAATATGGTTCCATGGCATGTTAGTGACCTCTGCAGAGCTCCCGTCAAAGATCCCACGCAGATGTGATCCTGCTCAGTTTGCAAGAGCAAACAGAACTGCAGTGCAAGATGATGTTGTTACAGAAGCTAATAATCCAATCCCTGCACTACAGAGAGGTGCAGATATACTGAAGTTACCATGCTGGAGGATGATACTCAACATTAGCTACTGCTGTCCCCCTCCCACAATGTGTTGCTCAGCTCCTCACCAAAGATAATCACCCCAAAACATATGTATTCCTTACACTCACACACACACACTCGTGCTGCTATGTTAGAGGAACTTAATTGAATTTACAAACTGGAGCCTTCAAGAAATATGAACTGCAAGACGTAATTACCACATTTCCAAAATGTATTTCCCTCCTTCCCATAAGCATCAAGATATAACTCTCAGTTGACATAACCACATGTTCTTCTCACACTGAGGATTCAAGCCTCAGTGCAAAGATCACACCTGCTCTAGGACAAAAGTGACAGTGTCCTGTAGGACTCTGGTAAAACCATTGTTGCAGCAAGTGAAAGATGCACAGCTAGCGAGGCAGAAGACAGTGGGAAAAGAAATGAGAGCTTCCTGGACTGAAGAGGCTGAATGCTGCCCTGAACAACCAGACTCTGTCTCCAAACGTGGCACAGAGTCTCTGTGCTCAATCCTCAGGCTCCATGCCCAGTCCAGAGGCCCCTGCCCAGCCCTCTGACCAACCTCCACAACAAGTCCATCCTCACTCTCCCCTGCAGCCCACGTCCTCTTCAGCTTTGTCCCCACTCATCCCTCAGTCCTTCCTGTTCCCTTCCTCCACACCCAGCCTCCCCGGGGCTCCCCACGTCCTCTTCCTCTTCTTGGCACTGGCAACAGATTTTCCCTTTCCTTCCTCAGACCCTGCTCCTGTTTTCCTTGCTCAGGTTGTTTCCTCCTTTGCTCTCAAGCCCACGTACATTCAGATCAGCATCTGGTCTTTCTTTGAGTTAACTCGTTATTTTTTCCCCAAGCAAACCTCTCATTACAATCACTGTCTCAATGAGATACACTTCGATACTCACTGAAAATACATGTTTTCCATAGCTGTTCCGTACCTACAGATTTGGAGTGTTTATTTCAATTATACATTATTCTGAATTTACACACATTTATTTTAATGGCATTTAAAACAGATCTGATGTAGCACTCAAGAGTGCTGGATTTTTAGTTGTAAAATATATATACTTCTAAGATATAAACTAACAGTACTCACTAATAAAACTGGCAGTCATAAAAAGCAATTGCCAATACAGCCCCTTCCCACAACATTAATGAAATAGTTTTTAAGCAGTGCTTAATTACATGTGGCACAGTGTTGAAGAATTGCTAAAGAAATGCAAAGTATTCGAATCAATGACAGGCTTTGGAACTAAATTTAGATTGATATTCTCACCTAAAGCTCTATTTTCTTAACTTAATTTGTGTTTGGTTCAATTCATTATAAAGTCATGAAGAACAATCATGCTTGGAAGAAAATTATCCTAAGCTGGGGAGAATTTAGAATGGCTCTGCCAGTACAGGCTCATTTCTATTGCTGTTCTGTTATGGAAAGTGTCATTTTTGCCAACTGAAGAAAGCAGCTCCTCTGTTTGAAGACATACTTGTTTTATAAATTTTCTATTGCTGTTTGTATATTGTAAAGCACTTTGAGCACACGTAGAGTGAAAGACATGGTATAAAATAAAGTTAAAAGTTGTAGTGTTGTAATATGCTGTAAGTCTTTGTATGTGGCAGCAGGGGGCACTTCCATAAGACGATGCTGAAGTGCAGTTGACAGACTGTCCTGGTTTCAAGACCAGGCAGAAGTGCTCACGGTGTGTTCACATCCAACTTCTGAAAGCAGAGCATGCTTGCACCAAACAACAGCTGCCCGCCCCTCTTGTTCCTACTAAAAATTCTCAAAGCAAGTTGAGTAGCTTAGTGAGAAAGAGAATCCTGTACCTTTGAATGAAGTATGAAAAGGGCAAAGAATTGCTCACCTGAGCACTGGAGGAACTAAATATCTGAATACGTCCTGTCATCCCAGTGCTGGTGTGGGGGCTAAAGAACAGGAACTCCATCATGGGAGCCAGGAACACAGGTGAGAGCCTGAGACTCTTACCTTCCTCCTCAGTTACCTAGGAAGAGTGAGATGTTCCTACACCAAGTTTCTGCAAGAAAACAGTTGAAGAACCAGAGAAAAAGTCATTCAGGTTACATAAAGACCTACGCAAACCCATAAAGGATAGGTTTTCTACAAAACAATCCCCAAAACTGGTCTCTTCCAGCTCTAATAGTACTGGTTTTCTCCATTCTCAGCTAATAATGGAATTTGGAGGGTGCCATAAAGAAAATACAATAAAGCAGCTTGGGAAGAATAAAGTTATTCTGTCACCTTGGGATATTCAGGCAGGGTAGTCCGTCCTTTAAATCTGAACCTAGCCCTTGAAGTATTTCTGTGCCTACCTGTGCTCTCTCTAGCTGATGTAAGGATCCTAATTTCTGTTTGCCACCATAGCAACAGAGAAACAACCCCTGATCGAAATGAGGAGTGTGGTGGTTCACAGATCCCAAGGTGTTGCAAAGCAACCAGATCAGAGAAAACAAGTGCATGGGACAGCCAGGAGCAAAACAAGTAACCAACAGCACCAAATCTCCCTCACACTTTTCAAAAACCCAGGACACTAGTCTGGCTTTTCTGCTATTTGGAGTTGCATGTTAGCAAGGCACAGAGTTATGAATTAGTGCATTTCTTAACAAAGAATCTGGCTTAGTGGTCCGATACTAAGTTTGCAGTTCTAGGGGCAAGACATGAGCTCACTGATGTTCCTGGGGCTCAATGCCTAATCTCTCCCTGCTGAACTGTGGCATTGGACAGGTGGTGAAAAAAGACCAGGTGAAACTGGAAGTGCTGCCGACAGCCAGCGTGGCTTCACTAAGGGCTTCACCAAGGACGAATCATGCCTGACAAATGTGGTAGCCTTCTACGACAGGGTTACAGCGTTAGTGGATAAGGGAAGAGCAACAGATGTCATCTGCTTGGACTTGTGCAAAGCACTTGACACTGTCCTGCACAACATCTTTGTCTCTACATTGGAGACACATGGATTTGACAGATGGACCACTCGGTGGATAAGGAACGGGCTGGATGGTCGCACTCAAAGAGTTGCAGTCAATGGTTCGATGTCCAAGCAGAGAGCAGCGACGAGTGGCCATCCTCAGGGGTTGCACTGGGACTGCTGCTGTTTAACAACTTTGTCGGCAACATGGATGGTGGGATCGAGTGCACCCTCAGCAAGTTTGCTGACAACACCAAGTTGCATAGGGCAGTCATCATGCTGGAGGGAAGGGATGCCAGAGGAACCTTGACAGGCTTGAGAGGTGGGCCCATGCAAACATCATGAAGTTCAACAAAGCCAAATGCAAGGTCCTGCACATGGGCTGGGGAACTCCCAAGCGCAAATAGAGGCTGGGTGATGAGTGGATTGAGAGCAGCCCTGCAGAGGAGGACTTGGGGGGATTAGTGGATGAAAAACTGAATATGAGCCGGCAATGTGCACTCACAGCACAGAAACCCAGTCGCATCCTGGGCTGCATCAAAAGAAGCGTGGCTAGCAGGTCACATGTTTTCTCCCCCTCTGCTCCACTCTCGTGAGACCCCCCTTGGAGTACTGTGTTCAGCTCTGGGGGCCCCAGCATAAGAAAGACATGGACCTGCTCGAGTGGGTCCAGAGGAGGGCCACAAACGGCTGAAGAACCTCCCCATGAGGTTAGGCTGAGAGAGTTGGGGTTGTTCAGCATGGAGAAGAGAAGGCTCTGGGGAGACCTTACAGCAGCCTTCTAGTACCTAAAGGGGGCCTACAAGAAAGCTGGAGGGGGACTTTTTACAAGGGCTTGTAGTGATAGGACAAGGGGTAATGGCTTTAAACTGAAAGAGGGTAGATTTAGATTAGATATTAGGAAGAAGCTCTTCACTGTGAGGGTGGTGAGGCACTGGCACAGGTTTCCCAGAGAGGTTGTGGCTGCCCCCTCCCTGGAAGTGTTCAAGGCCAGGTTGAATGAGGCTTTGAGCAACCTGCTCTAGTGGAAGGTGTCCCTGCCCATGGCAGGGGGGTTGGAACTAGATGATCTTTGAGGTCCCTTCCAACTCAAACCATTCTGTTCTATGACTCTATGCATCACAAACCAGAGGTGAGTTGCTGTTAGAAAATTTTCCATAGTAGCTCTCAGGGATTAAATATTTGCCATTTCAGAATGTTAACTAATGTTGAAATAATCCTTTTAATGACAAATTATTTTACATTATCTTCTTTGCAATGAAAATCAAAATGCAATAATAACCAATGGCATAATATAATATGAGATATTCATGTCTGCTGTAGCTAAAACTGGAGAATCTTAACAAAATTATTGTTTGGGAAGCCAAAACACATAAAAAAGAATAGATTTCCAAAGGGAAAATCATTGTCACTGTGTTGTTAAATGTCAGATGAATAGGTAAACCTGCTAGTTGTGTATGGGTTTTTTGAGCCTACATCTGCTAACACTGTTTTAAAATAATACTTTGTTTGAATAGCACATTCCATCAGTTTCACAGCAGCTAAAAGAACAGAGTCATTTATATGATGCACTGCAGTGTTGCCATAAAAGTGAATACATTAGAGCCACAGCCAAAGACAGCTTTTTCCTGCGAGTCCACACCAATAGCACGCTGCATAGCGGCCCTAACCTGACTCAGTGGATCTTCAAATTATTTCTGAAAGGATCATATTTTGATCCATTTACACAGAAAAACTGAAAAACCAAAGCCTGCAGCGTTCAGATCAAAATTTACCACAAACTTCCCTCCCAGCTTCGCCACTGCAGTTCTACTAGAGTCAGAGAGGCTAGGAAGAATGCATCAGCTTTGTGTATTTTTCATCCTGCCTTGAGGTGGATTTTGAATCTCTGCTGTACCTCCCATAATCAGGACAGCTCACCCTGTTAAGCACTGCTACCAGAACAGTTATTCTAAAATGTAACTTTTGGTCATTGGGAGCCAGAATACGACACCCTAACTTCACATCAAAGAAAGTATGTGAACACCCCAATTACAAGAATAATTTGGAAACCCCTGCCTTATTAGTTACATTCAAGAAACAAGAGAGTTTCTCTAGAGAAACGTTGTATGCTTACATTGCAGTTTTCTCCCAGTGGCCCAGGACAACTGATCTATCATCCTTCTCATCCACCTCATTCAAGGCACACCAACGGACAATGGTCTCAAAGCCTCTATCTCATCTACAGCCTTTCTAGGCCAGCCATTCCTCTAACCTCTGAGTGCATGGGGATGCATCTCAGGCTGATATCTCACCCAGCTAAGATAGTATACTCTGTTTGAGATGTATGTCTGTTGTTGCCTTTCCTACAACAAAGCATGCTAGAGTTTCTGAGGGAAACCCCAGGGTTTTTTTAAGTCCCCATATTAAGACCATTTTACAACAACTCCTTCTTCATTGTGTCATTAATCTCCTCTCTGCTGATGATGATTTAAGGGCTTGTGCGAGGAAGAGAAAAATTTCTTGAGCTAGGAGAGGCCAGATATATCTATCTATTCACAGAGGACACAGCATAAAAGAGCCCTGGACCAATTCAAATGCTACAGTAACACAGTTACTGTCTCTACAGTGTACCAACTACCTGTCCCCCCCTGAGGGGGGGGAGGGGGACATGTTTCGGTTCACTGTACATCCCCCTTTCTAAAGAGATCAATTATACAAAGAGAAAAGGCAAAACGAAGAAACATTTAAACGGGAACAGATAACAAGCTACAATTGGTTTTTATTCCTAAGACATTTGATCCCCGTACTACTACATTTCAAATCCATTAATTTCACAATTAAAAAAAAAGAAAATGTTTCACAGTAATAGTGGTCATGGATGAGATGCAACACACCAACACAAGTACTCCAGCCTGTGACCCATCGTCTTGAGGAACCAGTGTGATACAAAACACATTGAATACAGATGTGAAGATGGCTCTAGCATGCAGGCTTATCAACAGACATCTTTGTCACATTTCTCAGCACAGCAATATACTATGCGTGACATTGCTTGTACGTATAACACTTGTGTTTTATGTGTTCAGTACTGCCCCTGCAGTACTTCCTATAGTTAGGGCACTTCTCAGATCCTGTCAGAAGTATCATAAAAATACGTTTGTTTCAATTTTTGTATTCCATAGGCCATGAGTCACACTGGACCCCAGGTAAAAAACTGTGAAGTATCCCTGAAGCTCGTCTAAATGATCAACCTTTGTAAATCTGTAAATGCAGAAGCCTGGGCCCAGACTTGTTCCATCTGCTCCTTAGCACTGCGGGCAAACCAGATTGCTCCCAGGGCTGAAGGGCTGCTGTGGCTGTGGGAAGGCGAGATCCACCGGAAAAGGGCAGAGCTGGCAAGAGAGGGAAGAGAAAGCTCTACAGACATAGCGCCTGCTGTCACTAGGATAAAAGGAGGGATAAAAAGCCACAACTGCCGCTGTCAAATGAAATTCCACCCCAGTGGCGGCAGCAGCAGCCTGGCTTTACATGGCTCTGGTTTTAGGCAAAGTATGCTGCATGCTCATAGTTGCTGCCCAATGCATCTGCTGCCCTAAGCAAATGCTTACCGTATCTTTGTCTAGAGCAGGACTTGTCTGGACCTAATCCATAAAACCCTCTTGCAGTCAAGAAGCAGCCAATTAAAGTCCCCACTGAAGTAATGCAGTGAGTTGCCAGATTAAAAGTGGGCAAAATCTTGATGATTAATTCACAGTCTGAACTCTGGCTTTTCAATTCTTCCTGCTGTAGGTGGTCTATTGGAGAACACGGCAGCTCAGGTCCTAGCTGTGCTGTACAGTAATTCTTAGGTACAGACAACAGAGCTTCATTTGATAGATTTGCTGATGACAGCAGATAAAGCCACAATGGTGAAAGCACGTAAGGAAAGAATAATTTCCTGTGTAGTTAGTAAGCCACAAATTGACAAACTCCAAATTGATTAAAGGTTTTGTTTTGCTTTTTCCTCTCCAATGTCTACCCTACTTTTTTCCTTCTCTGTTTTAGGATTATTTTAACTGGAAGTCTTATGAAAGTTACTCTCATTTTAGCAAGACTTCAAACACAAAGCACATCACAAAGGACTGCTTGGGTCTCTCTCTTCCAAGAACCTACAGTACAAGAATGAGTGCGCGCTGGTTCTGTACTCTGAGAATCTAGCTGAGCCTTTGTGGAAAAAGGAAGGTAGGAGAATGGGGCTGCAGGGCCACAGGCGTAGAAGAAAACTACAGATGGAATTGCACACCCTCCAAGACTTGACAAGAGCCATCTTGGCATATGGAGGAAAGCAGGTAAGAACCAACAGATTACAGGAGGGCCCTAGCTCTGTTCCTCTAGACGTTAACTACACAGCAACTCCACGAAACCTCAAAAAGACTACTGCTGTTCACTGATGTTAACAAGCTGCTAATAAAATTAACCTGATCTTCAAACATTCTTTAGCATCATCTATCCCTATAATCTTCCCCTCTTTCTTTTGAAAGTTATCAGCTATAGTTCATTTGTCATGATTAAATTTGTACCTGTTCTGAGGTTTCAAATGGTGCCAACACGGTCTCTGTGCCTCCACAAAGGGTGAGTTATTTCTCAAACACATTGCCGTATGGAGACTTGCTTTCTTTGAAGCCCACATGGAGACGGCTTTTGGCTCTCGTAAAGTCTGCTGGAATTTTGCCATCAGCATCAACACAGCCAGTTCATGTGTGGATTTTGTGTCTATGAACCCTGACAAGGAACAAACCTTCTCTACTTCTATTTAAGTGGAAAAAGTTTTGATGCTAACTAGCTGAGGGTTTTTTTTTTTTCCCTTGGATTGGAAAGGAAAGTGTCAGCCATCCCACATGATACTCATCACACTGGCTCCCATATTTCTCAAGTCATGGTATAATATTCAAAGCAATTACATAATAGCATTTTGTATTCTGTATAACTCGTTGCCATTAAAACTAATAAGCTACACCCATGCCAATGACATGATTTTTTTCTGCAATGCAGCAACTCTACTAAAAAAAAAAAAGGAAAAAAGCACAATGAGTCTTTTAAGAGGATGAGACTTATCCAGCAATCTCTGATGATGTGAGATACTGTAGAGCTGCTACCGACATTTGTCTGGGAAGACTTTGCTTAACTCATTCTTGGCTCCACCATCAGTGATGTAATGAGTTCATCTCAAACTTGTGGCAAGAATTTTTTTTTTCCCAACATCCTACGTCTTGATCTGTGCTATATATACACCCAATGATACGTTCACAGATGTCTACAACAGTAAATTCTCAAATTAAGCAAGCCCATGCTGTGCCACTTTTCTGATGACACAGTATATTAGCAAGTTAAGATGAATATCAGGTAGCAAGGATCCTCATCCAGCATCATATATTTTCATACTCTGACAAATGCTTAAATACTGCTTGCTTTTACATTGGAAGACAAGTCAGAGCTGACCAAACAGTTTGAAAACCAACCACAGGTTGGTTTTTCTCACAACCATTTCCTAGTAGTTGTTCATTTTGCTTTCCTATGATTCTGTTGCCACGCTAAATGTCAGAGACCCAAAGATTTAACATCAGGCTATGTTCTGCCAACAGTGCCTACAGGAGATAACAAAGACAAAGATCTTTTCATCTGCACTTTTCTTCATGAACTAGATACAAACCAGAGTGAGGGTGCTGACATGGGTTGATGGAGATTATATAGCTTCTAAGTACTGAAAGTAGACCTGATGGTGAGCTGTGCCTGGTTTCTCATGTGACAGAAAGGGTCATGCACAAATATGACTCGATGTTACCTTTGTAATTCCTTGATCTTGGAATTAAGTGGCTTAATCATCACCAGCACAGCTTACTTTGCTGCTGCCCCGCAGTTTCAAGAGAGCTAGGGCAACTGAGGATTTTGGCAATGTCACTGTCTCTAACTAAATCCCTTATTCTTTGGGAAGGAGACTAGGGAGCTTCTATCTTGACTTTATAGCACTTCACTCAGGGATTTCCAAATACTGAAGGTATCCCTTAGGAATCAACCAACCTTGGAGACCAGTTACAGGAACAAATTTAACTAGACCTGTAATTTCTTATTCTTGCACCAAGGTAAAAGCAGCTGAGTAAAGCCAAGGATGTGCTTCACAGTGATTGATAGGGTCAACATTTCCTTGTTTGTTAGAGCATCTCTGCATTTACTTGCTGGAGATAATATTGCAGTAGGCTGGTCCTAAGATTTAAATGAGGCATGGGTTGAAGCTTGCCAAATACATTTTGTAGGCACACCCTGAAGGTCTGGGAGGGCATGGAGGAAAAAGCACAGATACTGGCTTGCAGAGTCTGCCACTAGCAAAAGCTCTGCAGGATCCAGCTGACACACCTACCACCAGACTGAGACTGCCAGACCGGATATTCAGAAACACTCTCAAGCCCAGCTAAAGTCATCAACGGCTGCAGGTCTTCTGAAAAAACTCTGGCTGCACAGAGTAGATGTTTCCTGAAAAACAGCATTGGAAGGCGGAATTCAACTTTTAATTGGGAAATAAATTACAACACAACTATTTCCCCTCAAGTCTGTGGCACAGCATCTTAACAACCTGTGGTCACAGCCCTTAAGGCTTTCCTCTCCTTGGTCAGCTGTCTATCCACACTATTATTTATTCTGTTTCATTCAAGAAGAGTACACACAGTCTCAAGATTCTGGAAGAGGAAAATGGTACACAGCATATGCAAACTGTGTGCCTGCATATGTGTGTATAGGGCTGTATGGGTGGAGGACTGAGAATTTTTCTTGCTCTTTTATATATTAGCTGAAGTTAACTGATTTATTGAGTCACACAGAGCAGGGCATAAAAGCACCAGCCTGGCATTCAGAAAACTTGGGTTTAACTAAATGGTCACCGCTACTGAAATACAGAGAAATCAGAGCCTTTGACAAACAACTGCATCACTTGTGCAGGAGATCTGACAACAAACAGCAAGTCTGTGATCAATCTGGCAAAGCTAATTAGAAGTTAGTCAGCAGACAACTCTGCAGGAGAAAGATCTGTTTTTGTCTTAATCCTATGACATGCTGTTACTGTGACAGCTCACTAGAAGAGGCCCTGCTATCATCTTTGGCAGCCCTGGTAACCCTACCTCAAAAAGGATCAGCCCAAAAGGTTTTCCAGAATTCATCAAATCCATGACCCCAGAGGGCAGCTTCAGTTACTTCTTCATGAGCGTCCCTTGCGTAAGCAAAATTAAGACTTCTAGCCTGTCAGCTATAAGACAAGTTACATCCTACATGGTATTTGCAATCAAACAGCTAGATTATATTTTTTTTTAATTATTGAACAAGACTGAGATTGACTTTGGCACACAAAGGGTCAACACTCCCCCAAGGACTACAAGCCAACTTCAGAAGCAGTATACTAATGCTTACTGCCCTCCAGAGCATGGCCTCCTTGCTAAAGTTTGTCAGTAATTAAACAAACTATCTGTTCAGTGGTAACTGGACCAATATGACCACTTAATATTATGTTCTCTCTTTCACATACAAACATGCATTCACAAACCATCAACTGGCAGCAATGTTTAGTTATTATTAATCTGACCAGACTGGAAACAACAAACAAATTCCTCTTATAAGAACACTGACTTCCATACAATTTCTTAAAGCTGTCTTTATTTTCTGGTTTATTTCTCATTAGCCTACATGGTGTTTGTAAAATGATTCATGCACAAGGCAGTTAACTACAAAATACTCAAGAATAAATGTTGAAAGCTCCAATTTTTTTAGGAACTACATCTTGCAAAATCATTTGGAAGCTTTGACAGTTGCCTCATGGATGTTTTTATTTCTTGATAATGCCAGCTTATTTTCTAGGCTCCAGAAATATCCAAAGACCTCATCCCTATTGTGCTAAGCACTATACAAACACATTATGAATCAACAAGCCTCTCTTCTAAGAGCTTATATATGAAATTGCAATCTTCACTTAACATCATGAGAAATTTAAAGGCATATGCCAAAGCTTGATGCTATTTGTAGGTAAAAAGTAGGAGGGCCCTAGAATATTTCAGCACTACCACAATCATGCAGCTTAGAGTGAACAGCAAGAGCAATGTTTCAATCACAGGAAGCAATTTAGCTAGTCGTAATGATCTCAGATATCAAGTATTCTGCACAAAATACTTTGTTTCCCAGCAACCCCCAAACTGCTGTTAAAATCTTAATCCTACAGCTTTACATATGATATGAAAATTTGACCTTTTATACAAGTGCATACTAATAATATCAGCCGGATAGTTTGAAAGGTGCCACAGAATTCAACCTATCCATATTCAGAAATGAACATTTTCCATATTACTAACCAAGGGCATTTTAAAAAACATGCACGTGCACTGTATGGGCATGAATGACCACGCATACACAGACACAAATACTTTTCAATTCTAGCATTTGCGTGAGCCTCAAGCGAGCTCTATCACGTCTTACATAGTAACGACATCTGCAGAGATAAAGAGTGAACCTTTACAAAGAGAAAGCCTTTAATCAGTCTTCTAATCAGAATCTGAACTAATGAGGAAAGTCTCAGTGCAATCGAGATAGCTCTTGCTTAACTGCATCTGACATTTTGGAATAGATTAGGTTCTAATGGTGTACGGCAGAGCTTTCTCTTTAGAAACCTTGGGATGTCATTAATAAATATTGGCCATCGTATAGGGACTCCACACCTCTGTAGTCGAGACAAAACATCTTATAGGAAATCACTGCCTACTGTGTCGTGAACCACATCAGTGAAGCCAGGCGCAACATCCATCAAAGATTAAAAGAGCAGAAAACGAACACTGCTGTGACCAAACACTTGAAATCATGTGCTGACTGCCACAAACAATTAGAATTCAGCAGGGGTATTCTCAGGCATTCACAAATCATGACTGCAGGAGACCTCAAGAAATGGGGCCATGATTAACCCATCCTGCTGTCCCCAGCCATAACAATGGGCTGTTACAGGGAAGAAGCTGCAAGCTTTCTCGTCAGGAAAAAAGACTAATTTTCCTAAAATCTCACCTTCTGATCAGGATGTGAAGACTAGTCTGTTATACATGGAAACTTAAAGTTAGAGAGAGTAGGAAATCTGAGCTTAATTCTCCGTTTTTTCAGCAAGGAGGGATATCTGCATTAGGGTTCTCATTTCGCAGCAAGGGGAACAGCTCAAAGGCTGCAGGCTTGGGGTCTCCAAGAAAGGCAGCTGCTCTTGTCCCCCAGTGTCTAGTGACAATCTCAATGCATCTTTGCGAGAGGATCCATCAGTTAGGACCCATCTTGTCCTTATGCAGAAAGCAGATCACTACAGGAAGACAGGTTGGACGTGACATTTGCTGATTCTGGGTGGGTAAAGGAGAATGGAAAGCCCTTCTGAGCACCAGAGCATGTGAAAAATTGTAAAAACTGTAGAACAGAATTCCTAGGTCTGAGTAATATTGAGCTCACAAAAAAAACCAAGGCCGAGATATTTGCGGCATTATGTCCATAGACACACAAAAATTGTGGAAAGGCTCCTCTTTTTTACTACTTTTTACTTTAAAATGGGTCAGTTGAACTTAGTCCTATATTCTGAAATCAGCTTCAAGACTGTGAGATAGCCTGAGAATACAAACAGGAACTTTCTCACCTGCCATCTGAAGAGGACATAGAATTGGATTTTCACAAAAACAAAAAACCAAAAGGGCTGGAAGGGCTGGCCCTGCTGGCTAGCACAGCCCCACTGCATCTCAAGTACCTGTGCTGGCTCTTGCCTTACCTGGACACCACAAGCTCTGGTGCCCCCATTAAACCATCTCTCCCATAGTCTCTTTACAACCTTGTTCATGTAGGCACTCCTGCAATGCCTCAGCACCTGTAGCTGGCTGTGGAGCTGTGCAAGAGAGGAGCTTGCAGAGGAAAGTTTTGATCAGCCTTTGGAAGTTTTCTCTTTTTTAATGTAAGTTTAGGCTTCCCAATACTCTCATAAACAGGCACATTTGTTGCCAAAGGCCTGACATGCTGCCTGACCCCAGGTCGAGCTGCGAGCACCCAGTACCTTAAAGTCAAGTCTTGCACATTTTGAGAGGGTTCTCAGGGCTGGACAGGCTCAAAAGCAACAAAAGCCACTGATGTCAGTGCAAGTTTTCTACTGCATGGTATCAACCTGTTCTTTACAATAGCTCTCGCTAGAAGAAATGACTGAATGCTGAGGAGAAATATATACAGAGATGTAGGAAAAGAATAATTAAATGCAGTAATTGGCTGTAGCGTAAAAGAAAATGGACAGGCTTCAACATGCCTCCTATACTGTGAAACACTTGGGCAAGTACAGGGTGGCCTGTTTTGAGAACTGCCAATAAATACATTCCATGAATCTACACAAACTAGAAGATGACTAACTGGCAGACACAATTACAGTTTTATAGAATTTGCAGTTTATGGCAATAACTACTGTTTAGAGCTGTTATTCCTACAGTTCATTTATTTCTCTTCTAGGAGAGAACTGAATTTCCATTTACATCCTTTTAGTTCTTTACACACCTGCTCACTGGGACATAGGGAAGCCAGATCTTTCCAGCCCACAAAGAGTAACAGGTCTTCCCAGGTTAGTCCTTCATGAGCCACAGGAGTGACATGAGAGACACTCACTGTAATCAGGGAACAAGTATGATACATTGCAGAGTACTTAAGATAAGGCACCAAGACCTCATTAACTCATTTTCTGTTCTTACACTGCACAGCACCATGACTTGTTCAGATAATTGGCAACACACTGCACAGAGGCAGAGCCTGGGACGAGGGCCAAAAACAGACGAGGTGGCTAAACTCAGAATAGACTAAAAAGGTAACTGACTTTGATCATAGTTCTCTTAAATTCTTACTGGCTTACATGCTTACCTGTAGGCATCTTCATAAGCACCTTCCAAGTTATTGATTAGAGCCTGTTAACCCATCAGCAGCAGTGAGATGGGGCAGACACTGACAATGAAGTCCTCTCACATGTATTATTGCTGCAGAAGGATCACAGAAGAACACCTTGGCACCCGTACCTCCATTTTCTGAACAAATCTGATAACCAGGTTGACCGACAGATTTGCCCAGGCTGTTCATCCAAGAGGTACCTCTTCAGATTCTCCTGAATCTGGGATCCTGGCATAATAGACAGGCTCCAATGTGCAGGCCAGTGGCATTTAAAGTTAAATTAAAAAAATAATTAAAATTATCCTTCTTAAAATAATTTATTCATACTTAAGAATAATGCAGATGTTTCTGAAGTTATTACTGGGGGAGCTGTTGAAAAAAATCTGTTGCATTATATAGAGTTAGAAGAGAAAAATGAACATTCATGCACACCTTCCTTCCTAGCTGAGTAGGAGGAGAATATAGTAAACATTCTTCTCAGATAGGATTCACAGGATTTGGAGTCCAAACTAGCTTCCATTCAAATCAGTGAACAGACACCAGCAGACAGGAGTTTAATCAGACTGTAGATTATACTTAATATCAATATACAAAGTGATAGTACTGCACAATTGAGCCTGGTAAGTTAATAATTTTACTGCATGTGATACAGGAAAGGGACACAAATTTGGGACTTGCTGATTCACAAGCTCTCACTTCCATGCTTTTCAGACATACTGCACTGGTTTTGGCTGGAATAGAGTTAATTTCCTTCCCAGTAGCTAGTATGGGGCTATGTTTTGGATTTGTACTGAAAACAGTGTTGATAATGCTGAGATGTTTTCATTACTGCTGAGCAGTGCTTACACAGTGCCAAGGCCTTTTCTGCTTCTCACCTCACCCCACCAGTGAGTAGGCTGGGGGGGAACAAGAAGTTGGGAGGGGACACAGCTGGGACAGCTGACCCCAACTGACCCAAGGGATATTCCAGACCATATGCCATCATACTCAGCATATAAAGCTGGCGGAGGAAGAAGGAAGGGGGGCACGTTCAGAGCGATGGCGTTTGTCTTCCCAAGCAACCACTAACATGTGATGGAGCCCTGCTTTCCCAGAGATGGCTGAACACCTGCCTGCCGATGGGAAGTGGTGAATGAATTCCTTGCTTTGCTTTGCTTTGCTTGCATGTGCAGCTTTTGCTTTACCTACTAAACTGTCTTTATTTCAATCCATGAGTTTTCTCACTTTTACTCTTCTGATTGTCCCCCCTATCCTGCCGTGGGGGGAGTGAGCAAGCAGGTGTGTGGTGCTTAGCTGCCGGCTGGGTTTAAACCATGACACATACCAAATGAAGACACATTAAGACAGAAGAGTTTATATTCTGAACAAATCTGTGTTCCCCAGATTCGGCATACAAATCTTGTAGCCACAAAGCTTGGATATATAACCAAGTGATAAACTTCCAGGCTACTCAGATACAGTATTTTGTTTGGAGACAGCCTCCAACTGGAACCTCACTTTGTATCATCTTCGCTAGTTCAGTGTCTAGACCAGTTCTTGTTAAGCTTTTCAACCTGTAGACATTCATGTAATTTCAATTCCAACGACACAGCCAAGCATGAACAACTCTGCAACAGGTACTCACATTTCTGCTATTACTGGGAGTGATCAGAATAGTTTTAACAAAGTGTTTTGAATGAAAACAAGTATATTAAAGAAAGAACTGTATTAAGCATTTTCATTTTTTCAGATGGTTTAACAAAAACCTGTTTTTCAGTCTATTGGCATTTTTTCTTCTTCTTCCCTTCATATTTTTAGCAACAAATTGAAAAAAGTGGGGGATTACAGTTTATTCCTTTTCAATGTCTGAGGGACTGGAATGGACTGAGATCTTCAAAGTTCCATTAGTCCCCCAACAATCTGTAAACACATACACTTATTTATACATTAACAACCAGTTTTCCTCTCCCACACAATCATTTCTCATCAATGATTGCCAACATGATTAACATTTTCTGTTCTTCTGCCTTAAGCCATATATCTTTTCACTTGCAATCTATCCATTCCAGAGTGTATCAGGAATCCACTACTGCTCCAGGAATATTCCAGAATTTA
Source organism: Pandion haliaetus (assembly GCA_013401275.1). Lineage (NCBI taxonomy): Eukaryota > Metazoa > Chordata > Aves > Accipitriformes > Pandionidae > Pandion > Pandion haliaetus. Next base: position 38,348 of record VYZV01040475.1, read on the forward strand.
TGGGAAGACACTATAGACCATGTCTGCTGTTCCTGAAAAATACCACTTTCTGCTTGTACCACCATCCTTCTGCAATGAACTAAGCCAAAAAATCCACTTACATATTGCTCAAAAGTCCTTAAACAGAAAATATGATCTCAGTCTACATAATCATAAAGAGCATAGAGAAAATGAATAGGCAGTTTATGTGCCATTTCTCTAAAACATGAAAATGTTGGGGGACATTATACATTATCATTAGATGGGAGAGGTTTTTCACACTGTGCAGGTTAGCTGTGGAAATCATTGCCGCAAGATATGGATCCTTGAAATGTGCAATTAAAACAAAAAGACAAATCTATGGAAGAAAAAAAAAACAACTCCAAAACAAATCAAGGACTATTAAACCTACAGACCCGCTCAGCTGCTCCTTGCCAAGCACTGGGAGAATATAATAGGAAAACAGTTAATATATTTTTCCCACTCTGTCATTCCCTCCTAAGCATCCATTATTGACCACAGAGACACAAAATGTTGGGCTGAAAGGACCTCTGGTCTGCCCCAAGCAAGGCCATTCCTTTACAAGCGGATGCCCCAGTCCTAGCTGAGGCTGGGTTTAATTTCTCTTAACAGGGAAGCCAGCCGGCACCAATAGCACAAAACTGCTGAAATTCAGAGACTCTGTTCTAAGCCAAGGATTTCTTATATGCTGCTGTTGAAGTAATGGAAAGGCCATATAAGCTACAGAGTGTGAGGAAAATTCCTGATACAATGTGCCTCTCCCTACATCTGCCTCAGGCTTTTAAAACTCATTTCCATAGTAATTTCCTTCTCAACTTGACATTGCTTTGCTCCTAGTTCAATGAATACCCCCCCTGTTTGGTGAAATTCCTGCTAGGATACAGGATGTAAGCGCTTAATACAGTTTGCATTCAAATTACATTTCTATGCCTTCTTCAGGATACATAGTTTTAAATTCCAAAGTGCTGGTCAACACCTTAAAGAAAAACAAAATTGCTGAAGCAAAACTCCACTTCCTGGAATAAAGCATGAATTCTCAATTAGATTATAACTTAACCTGTGCTCATGCACATTAAGAGAGTAAACAAGGAGTTTTCCATGCACTGCACAACAATCAAATCTCAATTGCTGCTGTCCTTGAGCGCAGACTGCTGAAGTCCATCCACATGAACTTCTTCATGAATCAGCATCATTCAGTTGTCACTGGATATATCAGGATGGCTGAAGATTCTTGCAGCTAAACCCACAACCTACTATCTTTCAAGGCAGCATAGCTCTCAGTGTTGGACAGGGATATAAACCCACAACACTTCAACCTAAAAAAAATTAGACTTGCTCTGATCTCCCATAGATGCTGCACTTCTGCTTCAGACCTCACAAACTTCTTTCTTGTAGGACAGAGTTATTTGTTTCTAAAGAAGCCTGAGGACAGAGAAAAGCTTGCAGAAAACTATGGAAGCCAAGAAACACCTGGCAGGAGGAGAGCCCAAGTACCTGTTTGGGCATTAGTGAAAGAATGGAGACCGGGGGCTGCAAAGGACACTACCTGGAGACAAAGTGCCTTCTGTTCAGGAGTCCCACAGGTACTTGTTCACTCCTCCACTTTACTGCCTCCCAGCCCGTTCCTGACCTGCAGCTCTGAGTCGCCTCAGGCAACTCCAGGACTGGTACTGAATGGGCACAATGGAGTCTGTCTTACAACAAAAACTGTGCCAGCATATACTCTGGCTTCAGCACAAAACAGGGGGCAGTCATATTGCTCAGCATACACTGGAAGGTGTTTAGAGACTAGAAACATCCAAAATCTTAAAAGAAAATAAAATGTTTGGGGCTGTCTGTGCTGAGATGATGCAGAGAATGTAAGTGAAGTTTATGATGCTCTTGTCTTAAAGTCTGTTTCTCAAAACTGTAGGATTATTTTGCTAAGTAATGTTGTGATTCCTGGACTACTCACTAAGACTTGAATAATATGCCTCCTTACAAATAATATACTGAAAATGGTTATAGAGACTTCATAGAAGAAAAATATCTTGCAACAGTGTACCTATTAAAGTGTCACCTTTTAGGGGATCTCAATTTATTACATTGAAATCAGTGAAAGTGCATCAAGCCCCTCTTGAGAACAAGCACAATCACAATTCCTTGGCTAAATGGTATAAAAAGTGCAAAGAAAAATTGTAAAAAAAAAGTTATCTATTTAAACACTCCAGCTATAAACAAAGAATAGAAAAACTTCAAACTTACTCCCTCTCTTTCCTGCTATAGCCATACAGTCTTACTCCCTTTGTGCCTGCTGTGGTATTCAATTGATTCCTGGAAGAGCTGATTCAGCTCACTAAACCAGAAGAAAAACATCCCAGCCAAGAAACAAACATGTGAATAGAACTCAGACTCAAAAAAAAAAAAAACAACCAACCCAAAAAACAACCCCAAAACCTTCTATAAAAAATCAATTTCATTGGAAACCGGGTTTTGGACTAAGCACAACTTCTTGAGAGTGTCTGCTTTCTGCAGAACATTTCAGGTTTGCCAGAAATTAAGACTGTCAAGTCAAATGACAGAAATTCAAAGCAAACATGGAAATCAGCCCCAGAAGGGATGGAACAGCACACTGTTCTGACCAGTGCTTCTATGAAAGTTTTCCTTCTCTTGTCTCCTAAAGCATACGGTGAAAGGCCTCCAGGTCGCAAAGGCAGCTGCTATGGCAGAGCACAGGCACAGGAATGAGCAGAAATATATAGAAAATCCAACGGATGTTGAAACTCTAAACAAACTCACAGAGCGCTTTGTTAGGAACATCACTATCAACACGTCTCATCTTCTGAGTGAGAAATCCCATTCCACTTTCTATGGAAGCTCTTTCCCTGAAAGAAATAAGCCTTACAATGATAGGAAATACATTGGGGGTTTTTCCATGCACATAGCAGGCATATTTGTCCTGAACTTGATAGATTCCTGAAGAATGACAGGGCTTATAAACATGTAGCATACAAGGAAGTGTTGATTTGACGGCCACTGCTGTCACTGTTAGCTGTGACTACAGGGCACAAGGAATCTCTCAAGTATACACGACCTCATGGTTATGCCTGTGTGTGGCAATGCTCTGTAGGAAGGAAGCACTGTTGCAATGCAACACATTTAAAAGTGTCATGAGGAAACATTCGCCTCCACAGGGGCATCTGGAGTGCAATGCCTTTTTTCCATGACAGATTCAGTGGCGGGATAAGTCTCCCAGTTGGAGGCACTGACCTGTTTTTATCTGCCATTCTTCTTTATGCCATCTCCCATTCTTTCATAGCTAAACAAGGATATGTGAAGAGCTAGAATGTTAAAGTAAAAGGACTTAATGAAAACCGCTTTTTTCCTCCTATCCCATCTGCCACAGGCTCAGAACAAGATGTGGTAATGGAGGCACACAGAAAGGTCAGGTTTTGGGGTTTTGTGTTTGTTTGGTTTTTTGGGTTATTTTTTTTTATGCTTCTGTAGTTGCAATAGCTTATAAAATGGTCTCAGGAGTCATAACTTAAGCATGACACATAAAATGTGTGGAACTGAGACAAACCAGT
>VYZV01040475.1:41957-73805 GCA_013401275.1 Pandion haliaetus
CTCTGATAGTGGATAATATTGGACACTTCCCAGGAAGGGGCCAAAAAGTGAACAAATTAAGAAATTATTAGTGCTTAGTTAGTGGACTGCCTGTCCTTAAGGAAAAAGTCCTTCTTGAAACCTACTAGTTAGAGACTGGCCTCTGAGCTCAGGGTCCCAGAATTAAAATATATAACAAATAAGTATATGCGCTTTTTTGGAATAGAGTTTGTAACTCTGCAAGTACCTAATGTTTTTAAAATAAGGGGAAACTAAAAAGTGCCTACTACTACTCTTTTAGCGCTGCAGACAGCAGCAAAATGCTTGAAAGGCTGTGTAGGGGTACTTCTAAGTTCGTCCCTGGGGCTGATCTAGGCACCTGGGATAATGACATTTGAAATGCAACAATAGCAAGTGGTGTGACTAGAAGTATGCCAAGGAAAAGCACTTAAGAGCCCCACCCCATGCTACGAAGAGGAGCAGGGTTGTTCCGTGACATCCTTACAATGCTGTAACTGAGCTATATGTCTAAGGTTATATTCTTGTTAGAACATGATCAAGGTCCCAGCCATACTGCATATTTTAATCATGCTGTAATTGCACCAGGGGACAACAGTAGGATAGCCAGGTCCTAAGATACAGACATATTTGAGGTGGAGTCAGAGAGAGCAAGAGAATATCCAGGAGTAGAAAACACAGCACAGTTTAAATGCCTTAGGGGAAAAGACTCACGTCTGCCAGAAAGTCAGTATAAAATGGGACTTGGATAGAAATCCCATGATAGATTTGTCAGTGAAGCAGTTTCATAGGTTTACTTGCAAGTATAAATTCATTAAAACTTGCTCTGGTTAAAAATCAACCAAACAATATGCCTTGCAGTGAAAGCAAGAGAAGTATGTCCTATAATAAGAACAGAGGACCGGTGAGACTCCTCAAAGTCTGTACCAGAGACTTTTTGACTTCCCTTACTACAATATTCCTCTGAAGAAATCCATGTTTCAATAGCTGGCTATTCCCTTAAAAGCACTGGATCAACCTATTTATCTTGGCTTTACCCAATAGGCTGTTCCTGGTATACTGTGGTGCCACTCCTCTCCATGAAGCTGTTTCTACAGAAAACAGTGCTGCAGAAGGGAGTGAAATCAAATAACATAACTGTGCTTAAAAAGGAAAAGGGAAAGGGGAAAAAACAAAAAGGATACAGAGATAAGAATTTGTATTATGCAGGCTAATAAGGCACCCCTTTGGAATCAGTGGAAATTCTTCAGATGTCGGATCAGACCAAATGTGCTTACTTTTATGGTGCTCAGTGTTTGACAGGTATCTTTATTTCACTGTCATTCTGTTGACCAGGTACTTACTCATTAACTGTTCTTCTTTATTTATGTATTTATCCTCGCTCTAATAGCCAAAGGTTCCATTATTTATCCGATTGAGATAAAAGCCAGATCTCAGGGTTCAATAAGAATTATAAATAGAGCTAATACCTAATCAAACTGCAGCCTTAAGAATTATCTCAAAGTTTCAAAATATACAAAACATCAAGCAGGAAGGAGTAACAGCATCTGACTTGCCTTCATGCAGCTTTTCATGTAGTACCCATGTACTATACAGCTACACAAAGAACTAAATCCAAGTAGTAAGGTTTGGGGGTTTTTATGTTAAATGTGCAAAAGTGCATACATAGGATGCAGGATGACAGAGAATACGTTGGCAGGAACTGAAGCATAACCATGATCCAGCAGCAACTTCTAACTTTGGAAGCCCAACATCCTAAGCAGGAGAGCACTCCAATGTGAAGCTCTTTTCTCACATACAATGTCATTTCTACTCTTCCCCTACAAGTCCATTATTGACCATGGACTGAGATTGAATACTGGGCCAAATGGACCTCTTGGTCAACCCGATACTGTCACTCTTGTGGTGGTAAGTGATATTTATCTGGATTTTAAAAAATATGTTAAAAAAGCTCTTTACTGAACTTCCTTTGAACAGGACTACAAAGCAAGAAATAAATATGAGAGGTAATTCAGGGCACTTGACATCTTGGGTTCGTATTTTACAACAGATGCCAGAAGCACACAGAAACACTAAATCTCAGAAGAGTCACCCAGGGTTTACGCACCGCCGAAGAAACATCTGAAATGCAGTGAAACCCCAGAGTAACACCTGGTCATGCCTTTGCTTGTTCAGATGCAGACCTAGCTGAAGACCAGGACTCAGAAAGGTATTGATATGGAGAAGTAAGTTACATGCAAACCGTCTTGTAAGGTATCTAGCTTTAAAGACTGGGAGAAAGGGATTGCTCCCATCCTGAACTGCATCCAAGCAGAGTCAGCTTTTGCACTCTTAATCTGAAGGCATTTCAGAACAGATGTCTTAAATTGCTCATGTCCAAAAGTGTATCAAAGCTCCTCCCTCAGCTGTCCATGTCAAAGTAGGGTAGAGTCTCTCCCCATATTGGACAAACTTTAAAAAAATCATATCAGATAAACCACCCCAAATTTCAGACTGCTTAGCCAAAGCTTGTCTGAATGAGCCAGGTCTCTTCGGCAAGCAAAAACTGGGCTGGATGTCTTGCAACAACACCCTTTCTTGAAGTAATCAGCCACTTCCAAAACTTTTGCCCATTCCTGCACAGCATATGAGGGCAGCCGACTTAGAGGAGGTAAAAGTAGCATCTGGGAAAAGCCAGAAACCAATAGCAGAGTTATTCGAAATTATAAGCTATCATGCTATATACCAGCATCCCATTGCAATACTGGATAGGAAACAAAAAGGTAATTCCTTAAACTGAGGTGCAGAGGGGAAAAAAAAAAAAAAAAAATCCAGCCTGTGGCCAGAGCTGCACCTACTTTGCGTTGGTTGGAGCAGTCTGCAGCCACCTTTATCTTGAATGCCGAGGTGTGGCTCATGTAGCTAGCACGCCCTAACATGCAAAGCACATCTAGATTTGAGCATGTTCTTATCAGATCAAAATGGAGCACTGCTTGCTGGGACCTGTAGTCTCTGAGGGCCGTATCTCTTTATAAAAAGACAGAGGGCCACAGGGCACATCACAGAACTCTGCAGATCACATGTGGCCCTCCCACGCTTAGTTTGCAACATCACACATCGCCAGAAGAAAGATCAGATTTGGAATCCGGGCTGCCAAGGCAACAAAGACTGAAAATGTTACAAAGACTTATTTCTCAGTTTAAGCAACACAGAGAAAGAAAACACCTGAGATAAGCAGGTCCTCCAGCAGGTACATTGCACTTGTCCTTTTTTCCCCCACATACTAACAAACCAATAGCCACGTCTTTCATTGCAATCAGCATTGACATAATACCAAAAGAAGAAGGGTGGGGAAATAACCTTTGCTCCCTCAAAAACAAAAACAAGTTGTTAATAGCCATCTGGTCATCTCCTTCTTTCACAACTAAAGAGTTTAATATCACCAGTCCAGAACATTGGAGACCTGTGTCTGCCAGTGCTCTGGGTCATATCTGCATCTCAACTCCGGCTTCTCCAAGTGAGCAGGCCCATCACTTCAGCTCAACAGCTGCCAGTATTGAGTTCGGGCATTTTTTGCTGTTGGTTTTGTTGGGAGTTTGTCTCGTTTTGTTTTTTAAACAAACCTCTTAAGAGTTAAACTGCATTTTACATCAATAGTATGACAGCTTTTGGGATACATTACTTGAGATGTCATGGGGCTTTTTACTTGTTTTGTGAATAAGAAAATAGAAATACCTCGGGAAAGCTCAGTTTGAAGCTCTTTCTCAGCAATCACTGTTTAATGCTTAAATGCTTTTCCCTTTAAATGCAAAATTTGCAAACTATTCCTCTTGTCACTTACTTGAAAAGGCAATGACTTTCCCCAGTATACCTGGCATTAATGTGACTCTTTAACCACAGCCATCAAACAAACAAACAAAACAAAACAAAACAAAAAAAAAAAAATCAGGAGTTTCCAAACTGAAAACAGAGCAAGAGAGTTTTTCCATTTATACTACAGTCCTACCTTTCCCTTTAGTTCATCTCCTGGCCTCCTCAGTTTCCCCACTCCTTCTCCTGCCTGTGCTTTCACAGAGCTTTAGAACTACAAGGGACCATTAGGAGCCAGTTGGTCTGCCTCCATCTATAACATAGGCCTTAGTATTTTAGTCTTCACTTGCACTTTTCCTTCTCTGTTTCATGACTGTCATCGTCATCCGCCTGTCTGCTCAGGCAGACTTGTCACCCAAGAGGAATAATTTTCATTTGGCTAATGACAGCCACTCCCAGAAAAAGTGCAGCAGATCAACAAAAAAAACCCCTCACAGCTGCTTTCTTAAAAATTTTTACATACTAGAAGAAAAGGAAAGTCCAGAAAACATGATAAAAATACTGTAGTATAAAACAAATTATCATTATCATCTCCATAGTTAATGAATTTACAATGTCACTGAAGAAAGCTAGCAGAAAAACTCATTGAATAAGTGTTCATCACCCCACAATAACTGCGAGAGTGTCAGATATACATCTAGGAACAAAAATTAGAGGCACTATCCTGATTACTTTAGGGCTGGATTCCACATATGTACTACTCCTGATCCACTTTATATGAGTTGCATTCATTTACCAGTATGAAAGAAACTTCAGTCCCATTAATAGACACCTTTGATTTCAGTAAAATGTCTATTACTATTTAATAATCAAAGACAGTTGAGGGTGAAGAGAAAAACCTGTGTGGAGAAGCCCACCATGCAATGAAACAGGAATAGTCACATCTATGTCACATAGGCAACATAGGCAATTTCCCCCCAGTTTCTAATATTAGAAATGCTAAAACAAACATTAGCACGTGCTCGAATTTGACTCCAGCCTGGTGGGTTGTCCTAGTTGGCAATTGCCAGTTCAGCATTACACAAGAGTGAAGAATTAAGTTGTATTTGTCAGGTTCCTGATATCAACTGAAATTTAAAGATGCCGCCCAGAGCTATTGTGCATTCTGACTTTGCCAAGTCCACTCTCCTCAAAAAAATACAAAAGAACAACAGGAACACAGCCATTTGGAAACTATTTTTTCCAAGAAACTGGTTAAGGGAATGAATCACAAAAACAACAACTAGTCTCTCCATTTCATTTACCTCCCTTACTCCAGAAGCTCTTTGTTACACATCCAAGCCAGAGACCAGCGGCCATGAGAACTTGCTGGCTCCTTCCCCGCATGATCTCATTTCTGGGCCAGAAGGTACAGCTAAGCAGCACCAGATGGCCATTGGAGGCTATCCAGACACACATCAAGGTAGCTTCACCCGATCCCCAACAGGCAATCAAGAGTTTGCTCTGGAGGAGAGGAAGGCAGAAGCAAGAAGGATGAATGCTAGCAGGAAGGTCAGACACCCTACATCAAAAAAGACTGCCTAAGTCACACTAACTTAATTTCAGTTACAAAACTAACAAGTTCCTAACTACTCACCACTAAATCTCATCCCTCAGCAAATGGCACCTGATTGCAAGCACATCAGATAGTCCAAAATAACTTCCAGTTGAGATATACCTGAACTGTGCTTTGCATCTATGTTTTGCACTGCTCACATGACAGCAAAGTTTGGTTACTTTAAGTTTGGTTTACTTAGCAGTCTCTGCTGCAGCATTAGTTCATACCAACATTAAAGACATTTTTAAAATAAGATTTTATGTATATGTAATTATAATGCTCTCAAATCTTCGTTGAACTGTGGCCATTTCTGATGACATGCAGGAGACATTGCACATGCTTTTAACATGGTATTGTACGAAAAACCTCAGGGAAAGTTTAGAATGCACAAACTGACCAGGAACTCAGCCAGAAGAGCAAGCGCTCTCTTTCCTAGTGCTCTGTATGCACCCTATTGAACGGCACAGCATCCCTCAGCATCACAATTACATGCAGTTTATAGCTTTTAGGAAAGATAAATTACAAGTGAAACTATTTACAGCATTCAAGTTAACTCATTTAAGGCTCTCTCAAGTGTGTTTGTGCTGCTATGCAACTATTTCTGTGACTGAAATGCATACAGATTTTCTAGAAAAAGGTTTTCAAATTAATGGAAGAAGCCTATTAATTAATACTTCCTAATTAAAACTTTTTCTATAGCAAATAAGTGGTTTCTGGAAACGAAGCCCTGACGCAGAATATCCATATGAGAACAGAAAGTGTGGTTGTGCGCCTAATACTTTACAAGTATTAAGGCCAGTAAGGCAGAAATTGTTTTCTATAAGCTAGTGATCGACATTAAAACTTCAGTACTCAACAGTGCATACAGTTACCCAGTGTAATATAAGACAGAACAGTTATTTCTAAGACCAAAGGAAAACATGGTGTCTATTACCATTTCTCAAAAGGATACTGTAAAAATGCCTTTCTACATGCCCCTATAAATGCAGTAGCAGATCCATTACTTAAATTTTGTAGCAAAATCCCATGTTCTGTACTTTTTTTAACAAACACTGACTGAATTACCTTTAAGTTACTAAAATCGCTCATCTTTTCAGATTGATAATTGTAAAAGAAACAACACCTGCAAATGCCCGCAAAAATAAAGATTCATTAGAAGGCAATGGATAAAGATTACCAGTTTGGAAATCACAAGTAACCTTACATATTTATTCATTTCTAAAGGCTTTCTTTGGATTATTGGTTTCTGTTTTTTGTGTTTAGAAGCATACGTATTTTATGCAGCATTTCATTATTTTCCCTGCTATGCCTTTTCTGCTGAAGATGATGAGCTATGTACCCAAAACATCCCAGCATTAGGTCTCCTACCACCTGTAGTTGTAAAGAAGGATTGGACATGCCAGGAGAGCAGGGCCAGTGCTAAAGCTCCCAGCAGCAGCGATGTCCTTCCAGACAGCACTTCCAAGGCTATCCCTGTAGGGATTGTACATGGTACCCTCCTGGAAGAGTGAAAAGGTAAGTCACGGCTGTATGTTTCTTCTATGAAAGGAATCTATAATTACTGCTTTTGTTTAAGCCATGGAGACTAGTGTGATATTTTTAGTAGGAATCCTGGGAATTTTAGGAACTGTTTTGATTTTTAAACTTGTATGTAAGCGGGAAAGGGGGTTGGGGATTTATTTCTCTAAGTTCACGTGTGCCAGATGCTAGTGAAAAAGCAGGAAAATCAAGAGGATTAGAACTCCTTTATATACCCTATACATACACATTTTTATATATTCCAATATTCCCATCAGCACAAAAGTGAGACCCCTGGTGAGACCCCACCTGGAGCACTGCATCCAGCTCTGGAGTCCTCAGTACAGGAAAGACATCGACCTGTTGGAGTGAGTCCAGAGGAGGGCCACAAAAATGATCAGAGGGATGAACACCTCTCCTATGAGGAAAGGTTGAGGGAGTCAGCGTTGTTCAGCCTGGAGAAGAGAAGGCTCCAGCAAGACCTTGTTGCAGCCTTTCAGTACTTAAAGGGGGCTTTTAAGAAAGATGGGGGCAGACTTTTTAGTAGGGCCTGTTGCAAGAGGACAAGGGGTAATGGTTTTAAACTAAAAGAGGGTAGATTCAGACTAGATATAAGGAAGAAATTTTTTACAATGAGGGTGGTGAGACACTGGCACAGGTTGCCCAGAGAGGCTGTAGCTGCCCCATCCCTGGAAACATTCAAGGCCAGGCTGGACAGGGCTCTGAGCAACCTGATCTAGCTGAAGATGTCCCTGCTCACTGCAGGGCCGTTAGACTACATGACCTTTAAAGGTCCCTTCCAACCCAAACTATTCTTTGATTCTATAAAGTAATAGGACAATCTAGCCATGGGTTTGGGTTCTGCCTTCTTTCCTACCTACAAGGCAAGGGTATCCCAGCCCCCAGCTTCATCTCAGTGCTGGACCCCCTCCCTGTCAGAACCCAAATGCACCACACCTGCCTGATCAACAGATCACACTGCATCTTGCACACAGTAAGCCCATAAACAGGCCCATTGCTACAGGCCATCACATGCCAGGTAAAATATCTGGCACTTTGGTGCGGAAGTAAGAGTACTGCATGAGAAGCAGGAAGCCTGGAAGCCAGCAGGGCTTTCATCCACGTAATGGATGAAAGCAGGGCTGATAAAAGCTGCCACATTCACTGCAAACCATGTAAAACTCTGACACAGGAGTCAATTCCATACCTAATGCTTAACGTGCAGGGCTTGGCAAATCTTGGCAAGAAAGTTAGTAACTCGCTGAGGAAAAACAACAGAAAAAAAAGATTAGTGGTAGAACTGAACTCCAAAGATTTTCTGTAAGAAAATTATAGGCAGCAAAGCTACCACATTCAGTGCAGCAGGCAGGTGTTTTGTTACATGCCTATAAAAATACACGCTCTTGCCAATTGGCACCTTTGGATTCCAGGCCAGGCTCACCCCCAAAAGCAATGGTCAGTTAGCATCCATCCCAGAAGCTACTTACATACGAGAAAGGAGAAAGAAGAAAGAAATATACTTCCACTCAAGAAGTTTAGAGAAGTAGCAGAAGGGTATGGAAAATCCAAATAAAAGATCCTGTTTTGTAGACCACTTTTCATTTGTATATATATTCAGGAGTTGCACTCCTGTGCATCACAGATGAAAATATCCTGTACATGAGCTTTGGAACTGAGTACCCAAATGGTGATAAGGAGCTGCGTTTTGGTAGTCCTTGGCTGAAAAAGACCAAAACCCAACACTAAAGGAAAACAATCAGTGCATTTGAAAACACCTATCAAACTGGATTTACTTTTCTGCTACAGATCGCCCTGGCCCTTTTCAGCTGCATCATTCTCTGAATTGCCAGATGACAATGTAAACAATTATTTTAAGTGCCTCTAAGAATGTGAGAATCCTCTCTCTAAAAAATCCTTCTGCTTTGATGATACAGATTGCTAACACTGCTTGTTTTTATGTTTTCAAGAATATTAGAACAGCGCTTCTCTAGGCAGCCTCATCATGGTTCCTGATGATGAAGTAGTTTGTCCATCATTATAGGAGTCTGTCCATAATTCAGATGTTCCTATTCCGTTCAGCTTCAATCCAGATGATGGTAAACACTAACAATCCAAAGATTACTTTTCTTTTTACATATGTAGCTCTCAAGTTTCAGACAGTCTTGAAAAACTGAAGAATAGGACCCAGGCAACATTTTTCTCACCGAGACAGAATCCCTTCTGCTCATTCAGACACTTCCGCTAACATCTGCACAGCAAGCTCACTTATCCCAAACAACAGGAAAGATCACAGCACAGCTATGGAGGGGCTGGGGATATTGTATGCTAAGGAGCATCAGAGCTGCCTTGGAGTTTGCCAGCTGTAAACCATGTGTTCCTTTCCCTTGCAGAGTTTCAAAAAAGGAAGAGGCAGCTAGTTTGTAATCTGCTCAGGCATTTCTGCTATGCGCCTCAGCTAGCCAATGGGAATCATCTTCTGACAGACAAGTTACGCAATCTCCAAAAAACTAAGTTGCAGGCTAGTTTATGGGAAAGGAGTAGGTCTTGTTTCTGGTAAGGGACATCATGTACACGAAACAATGACCAAGAGTGACAAATGCAAACAACAACAACAAGTAGAACTTATGTCTCCAAAAACTTTTTTGCCCTTAGGAGTAAGTGGGAAGCATGTTAGGATTCAGTGACAGGCAGCACAACTAGTGATTACTGGTGCAGTAATGCAGTCAATGCACTTTGGTTGAGGGAAGCTTTAAGAGGAAGATGACCGCAGAAGCATGTGGCTGCATCATTAAACATGTGGGCCACATCACCTTGAAGTCGGAAGGACAATCTGTTATCAAACCATAGGAACAAGAATGGAAGGTCCCTGCATTGAATCCATTGCAGGAAGGAGGTGAAACAATGAGGTTCTGTCAACGCTATTGCCTCACTTCTGATTTATATCATAAGTGCCCAGTTCTGGAGTAGTGTCAAGAAAAAAGCGTGTTCTTAGCTAACTTAGCTTGATTTCAACATTAAAAATTACACCCACTTGTGCATAATGAGTACATAAATGTAAGACCACCTTAATATAATGAGTTAGCTAATTATCTAGATATGTGTAGAAGTACTTTTGTTATATAAATTGTTTGTAACCATTCATGTATTTGGTTACCACTTTTTCCTTGATCCTGCTATGTATAAGTGTGCTAGCTTTGTGGACTACCACCTAGAGCCCATCTCTGCGCAGACATGGAATAAACAAATATCATCTCGATTCTGTGTGTTACCGGCTCTTTGCGCACCGGCTAAAGAACTCTGTTTTGGGACAACCACCTGACCAAAGCCCACTTTGGCTATGACAGCCACATCAACTGCAGTCCAGCCTGCACTGACCTGTGAGCATTCCAGACCCACCCTAGGACACAGAGACGGCACAAGCCAGAAACTCCCCAGCCCTTCAATCCCTCCTCAGTCTCTTAATGCCCTTTGCAAAAGCCAGGGCATGGTCAAAATGCTGCTGCACTACAGCTCAACCCTCGGAAGCTGCAGGCAAGCAAGCAGAGGTGAGGCAGCCCTGCCTTACAGGGTATTGATCAAGTCCCAGTCAATCTATAAAACAACAATAGAAAAAAGGTAAAAAATATTCTCCCCACTTCTTTCCTTTCCTGGTATTTTGCACTATCCTGTTACTGCACTGACACATTCTCTATGCTGCCTCTTTTTATTGGTAAAAGGGTTTGCTCTGAGTTTTAACAGCCCGAGCCAGGGCAGGTCATAGCAAAGCCAGCTGCCAGCAAAAATGACGTTTTCTCTAACTGTGCATTTTTCAGACTTGATCTGGTGGTACCTGAACATCAAGGGTGACTTTCATTTTTCTTGTATCACTTGCAGTTGCAAAGGTCTCAAAGGTCAAATTATGCCTCCAGTTACTCACATAGAGCTCCACAGAGTTCATATCCCCCCCCAATAATACAGGGAAAAACTTAGTGGGGGTAGTGGAAATGGCATAGCGTAACAAGCTGTTCTTTGTTACTTTCTTGGGCAATGTGCAAAGCTGGCAGTCAGAAAGCCTATTTTCACTAAGTTTCTTACAAGACCATTTACTAATTTTGCTATGACTCAAACAAAATTCTACAGTCAGTGACAGTCAATGTTTCCACAACTCACACATGATTTTCATACATTCTTCTGTGTTTCCTGGGTATACATGCATGTGAAGGATCAACTTTGCTCAGCTTTTCTTACTCCATACAGAACAGAAACACTTCTGCCCCTGCAGCACCAACTCGAGCTTTTTGTCCCTGAGTCAATCTTGCTGTAGAGGCCTGACTCCACACACAGGGAAGAAGTGAGGTTGAAATGAATGGATATTGCCTTCATTGGAGTCTGCTGAAGACAATTTTAACCTTCATCTGCAAACAGGGACATCCTCACAAGGAATTACGCTCCTAGAGCCTCTTCCAGTGGGTTTCAGAAGCAAAGACCAACTGTACATCTCTAGTATTTGATATGAGGGCCTTCATGAGCTACAAACCAACAATGCAGTTAATCACAGGGCACTTTTCCGGATACATGAAGCGTTCTTTAAAGCCTTTAAATTCCTTTAAAGCAAAGGAATTCAGAGTAAAAGCAGAGCTGCTCTTCTCACCCTAAGCATGAGAAAGCATCTCAGCTCATTTCTGTTGCATAGATGAAGTCAGGCACATGACTGGGAAACACACTGGTAGCCTTGCCCAAATCTATTAGCACGCAGTCAGCCTTCCTCTAGGCTGTACAGAATGAGAACATATGCTGTAATTGCATTTGGGGGAAAGAGCTCAGATCAAAATATATACATTTTGTTGCAAAACACTTTGTTCCAAGTTAAAACTGTATCACAAAAAAGACCAAGCTTTATTAAGGTAGCTTAAAAACAGCAAGGAAAACCCAAGAAACCTCCCAGCAATATTTATTGAGCAGAACACCTCTGAAAAACATTTCTTCTAGGAAGAGACTATGTAAGGTTTCAAACAATTCTCTTAAGTGAAGAGGGAAAACCATTCTAGCACAGTGTTAAAGGTGTCGCCTTCGGTAAGAAATGCCACATGCACGACACTTTAAAAACACGTGAATGCAAACTGCGTTAGCTATTTCTTCTAAAAATAAAGCCTCAAGGATAGTTGTTTGCCAAAGTAAATCATCTGCTAGCATTTAAACCATTTTGAACCATTATTAAAGGTGCAGATGTCTGACCTTTGTTAAAATTATTAAGGATTAATGTTATTTTGCAGACAGCATTAGTGCTGCAGGATGTTGACTGAGACTATAAAAAAAAGACATCTTTGTCAGATGTCTGGTCACAGAAGTTAAGATTTCCTACAACCACTGAAATATTTTTAAACCATAGCAATAAACTATAACAGCGTGTACCTTGTTAAGCTACTGGGATGTAATCCCAAGTAGAAAACCTACTCTGGGCTGCAGTGGGAATTGGGTTAGACCCTTGATGCTCTGAAAGGCAAGAATAAAAAGCAAAACATATTCTCTGATCACTAGTTAAGACACCTCTTTAATAATTACATTAAATTGTAACTTAGGCATTTTCAAGTCTTATGTGCACATGAATAGTGACAGTGGGGCTAGGTAAAGCATCCTTCCAGGAGAAGCAATCCTGAGGAAAACATTAAGACAAAAGAGACAGGAAAGCAATATTAATGGATCTTCTCCAACTCTTCTTTACAAACGTCACTGGACTACGTAAATGGAATTTCTCAACAGCATAAAGTACACTAATAACAAAAAAATTGCCCCTTATTCATCAAAAGACGTCAGGTATCTACTCCATAGCACAAACCTATTCAGCTTTGAAAGAAACTATTCTAAATTTTTCTCTAGGTTTACTGTCTGAAACAACAGAATCAGTTTTAGGTGTTGAAAAAATTACAAGCCACTGAAACCAAGGTTCTACTAATTTCCAGTTATAAGCATTATTCCTTTAAGTTCTGTAACAGCCAAAAAAATCCAGATATACCAAGCTTTCGAGAACCCAGAACTTAAATAAGGAAATAATTTAAATAATTTTGGAATGCTTTTTATTTGATAACTTATATTTTAAAATATTAAAAGTTACATTTCAGATCTTTCCCCAAAACTACCAGAGGTATATCAATAAATAACAAAGATGGAAATCAGCATTCCCATAATCATTTAAAATTAAGAACGTTAAGATTAATATTTAATGAGGTAAAATGTGATAACAGAGTATTCCAGTCAGTTATTTGTATAAGTTGTGTATAGATCACACATTTTCTTCTTCATTATCAGATTTTTCTAGAAAGCAGTCTTTGTTCTGAGAGAGAAAATTAACACATTATACTGTCAATTAAACCATATCTTAAAACCTAGTAATTAAAGAAAAACAAGAATGGACAGCATCCAGTGCGTCTATCCGTGAACTCCACAATCAATAATTAACATTAATTACATTTTTTCTTTCCACAAATGTTTGTTCCCAGGATCCCAATTTAACATGCTGTTCCAACTGTCTCGCTCCTTCAGTCCTTTTATGCACAATTATAAAAACACTATAAATATTTTCACCAAAAAACAGAGAAGTTAAACATTACAAGCTCAGGAACAGCTAAAATACATAAGGCAGCATTTAAATACTTATTTTCTCATCAGGCAATTTATTCTTTAAATTTGATGGTGATGGTGATTATTTTTGGAGAGCAAGAAAAGGCCAAAAATGGTTCTTCTTCCAGCAGTTATCACTAACTCAATACACGTCTTTCATTCCAAGTTACCATAGGCACTGCAACCAAAGACCATAAAAAACCCCACAAGCTCTGCTTTGAGATCGTTCACCAGAACATAGTTTTCTCTAATCTCCACTGCCAGGGCAAAATCCTGGCCTCAGTGAACTCAATGGTAAAACTGCCACTAGTTGCAGGAAGGCAAGGAGTTCTTTTGAGTAGTCCATGGGAGACCTTTAGAAGCCAGTTACCTCTGCACCAGCTCCTCTTTGAAATGCGCTTTTCTTAAGCAACATTTGCCCCAGCCAACATTGACCTCTTCATGGGACTGAAATAGTTTAGCTGTTAGGGCTGTCTGTGGTGAGCTAGTCCTCTTAACAATGCATGTGTTAACAATCCATTCACACGTATTCCCTTCAGACTACACTGACATCCATATTAAAGTCTAGCACCTAAACACCACAGGATGACACTGCACACCTGTGATGCACACTTGTCATTCGTTGTTCTTGCTTCACCTAAGCAGATTTTACCTGCAAGCAAGTGCCCACTCTTACGTGGTCTCTCTCCTCTTTCATCTGTGCTTCAGAGGAGAGCCCAACTGAAGCGGGTTCTCTCACTGTCCATATATTATCATACTTCCCCCAGTCCCCTGAGGCGAGACATTCCTATCATCACAGTTTACCTTCCTGTATGTTTGCACGTCTCAGCCACATCGCACCCTGGTCAGCTGTTCAGCACTGCACGGAAGGCGAGTCTTCAGTGAGGAGCTTTCCATACGCTATTCTGCAGCAAAAGGCCACTCAGTTCCTGCAGGATTCAAAAACACCTGCAAAAGCAAGAATATTTCCATTAGTGAAAAGCTCCTTAAAAATGAAAGCCTTTCCTGCGATGGTCCCAACATTGAAGGGTCTTCAGTGCCACACCTTAGAAGTTAAGGAGAGTGGACAGATAGTACTTTCTGCCTTCAGATACTACATCTCTTAACTTTTTAGTATGACACCCATCCCTCAGACAATGATTTCATGTTTGTAATGATGTTTTTATAGTTTAGTAATTTTATAGATGTGAAGACAGAAAGGAATCTGATTTTTATGTCAAACTACATCAAAAACAGTGATGTTGACTGTTAACATTCATGTCAATATTTCAACTGAGGGAAAAAAATCCTAACATTTGTCAAGGAAGAACAGACTAAGCTAGAGTCAACAGTTTAAAACAACTGGCTTACAGGTTAGTTACAGTCTGAACAAAGATTTTCTTCCAAGATGGAATAAGAAAGCCTTTCCAATTTTATTTACAGTTTTTAAGTATTCAGAAACAGACTCTACTGAGGAACAGTGGAGGTTTTTTTCCATTCTAACCAAGCAATTCACAAGGGATTTATGAAGTTTTTTTTAAAAACAAGTAAGAGTCATCAGGTCACAGATACCAAGTTGCCCTTTTATTGCAAAAATGTAAATGCTACAAGAATATCAAGAATTTCCTCATTGTACCACATGTAAGGCAATGTCTTTGTATTTATTGTTATAGGACAATCAGCTACAGGGCCCTCTAGTATTTTAGAGCGAAAGCACATGAAATTTTTAGCAGCCATTCTCTGGAGGGAAATTTCAAGGTGACTAGAACAGTCCTTTATATGGATAAAAATATGCTTATAATTAGAACAGACTTCTTATATGATCATTTTGCATTTCTTATTCATGTTAGCAGATTGCAGAAAAGGTATATATACTTGAAAAGACAAAACTGTAATTGATGTTATTTTAATTCTGTATTATAAAGAAACAACCTACATTATCCTGTTTAGAACTAAAAAGCTACACTGTCTCCTTCTTGAAAGTCTGAGCAGCTATGGCAAGCTATTCATCAGTAAGTAGGTAAAACCACACACAAAGTTCACAAGTTGAGTTTCACAGCAGCACTTGGAGATTATCACACAAGATGCAGGAAATGAGGTTATGCAAGAATTTGAGAAGTAAGGAAGTCTCAGATGAAAGGGGTAAGGGCAAGCTTTGCTCCATGGACTGTCACATTAAAATTGGCCATCTAGAGTTTTGAGTCATTTCTACAAGAGTTTGTGACTGTGCCCCTGCTCTTAGTGCTGCCAGTATTTTAACTATGGCATCGAAGTACACTCAGGCAGCCAGTAACAGGGCTCAGCTGGAGACAGCTGCTTTCCCTCAGCTGATAACCAAATCTCCCAGTTCAGTTTCCCCAAGGAGAAACACAGAAGATGCATCCTACCCCCTACATTGCCTGCATACACAGGAGAGAGGGGGCAGACCCTCGACAGAGTTCCAATATGCGATTTTCACTTCATCACTGTGAAGTTAGCCGGCCCCTGGCCAGTCTCATCCTTGAGCCTACCACCACACAACTGCCTCTGCCACTGCTTCATTAAAGCAGTCCAAGATCTATGTGGACACTATCCTGTCTTTGGGTATTATTTGCGTATTAGTAGGTTTGTGTACCTGGGAACTGGCACCGCTTATGCTGTCCCCTTTCTAGAAGAGGGAAAACAGATTAATCTCTGTTTCTGGGGCTGTCAGTCTAGCTTGCTTGCTTGTTCTGTTTGTGGGGTTTTTTGTTTGTTTGTTTTGTTTTAAACAATAGTGCTATTAAAATTCACTCTATAAGCAGAGACATAGAGAAAACTACGCAGACCCTGATCAAGATGCTCTCAATTTCATTGCAGGAGACTTTGAATTATCTTTTGAAACCAGAGCCAATCTTCACAGATATTCATATGAAACCTCTTTGACTGAAGAAATGAGTAATAAGGTACAAGCCATATCTTCTTATAAAATTCAGTATGAAGTAATACACAAAACATTTATGGGAAAACAAGCACAACTTGCATTAAGTGGATAGGTAATTGGCAGACCTGGAAAAGGGCTTGCAGGCCCAAAACCTTATCTATTTTCCCTCCTCCCAGTTATGTCAGTCAGTCTAATAAGAGAAACTGCTTCTCCCTACAAATTTTCCCTTGCAGAAACTTGGACCTATTTTCTTCTAGAATGCTCCGGTCATTCCCCCCACCTACAACCCTTTGTGGCTTGTACAAATAACCAGATTAAGGCCTACCCTGTCACATTCAGGAGAAAATGAGATTTTCAGTGAACTTGCAATAATAGGCAGTCCTGAAGACACAGGATACAATAACCACTGAGTCTCATCTGAGGAAGCAGGTTTTTTCTAATAAAACTTGTAGATCAACATTTTGCCAGACTAAATGGAGGCAGAAATGAAGGATACCAGGCAGGAAGACAGAGGTTAAGGTAGAGGTTTAAACAGGAATGCTTACACCGGAAGTTGTGCATGATCTTACACAAGGATTAGAAGATGGAAACTAGTATAACTTACCATGGAGGATAAAAAAGGGGACAGAGCATCAGTTGTCTCTCTTTAGGCTACTACCCTTCCTTGCCTTGGGCTTGCTTTACACACTTGCAATTTAGAAAAAAGAATTATAATAAGCTTTTGAAATCAAGCATATGAAATGCCTCAGTTTTGCTGCAAACCTTCTGATACATCAGCCATTATCATGTTAAGCATGGGACAGAATTCTCAGGCTGTGAAGGGAATCTTTTTGCTCTCCCTGTTTTGCTGTGTCCTTCCCTGGGGCTGCAGTTGGTCTCTCAATGTACTAAGTTAAAGGCTATTTAGTAACAGTGGGAAGATCATTCCTATCAGTCACTGCCCAGTCCAGGTCCTCAATAAGGTTTTACTGGCAAGGCTGCAAAACCTCAGAGCACAAGCTGGGATAACAGGATCCAGTTGCCTCAACACATTTCTTGTATAAAGAGATGCAAACAAGAAAGCCTCATATCTGAGCTGGCAATAAAACACCTCAAACTTGGGAGCAATGCTTGAAAAAGAAAAAAGTTTTAAGATAAGTATCTCATAACAGTAGTTATTTCTCTCCCCACGAAGTTCCACCCATTCAGTTATCATTACTCTGAACTGCAGAACTTTCTAACAAAGCAAATAATTAAGTGACAGCAGAAGGTGGTGGGCTTATTTATTTATACATTTATTTTTTAATACAGGAAGTTCCTGGAATGCAGGCCAGACAGTCATTTCAATCTAACAAAATACTGGTGAGTAAATAGCTACTGGAAGATTTTTCAGGATTTATGACAGCAATTGTCCTCTACAAGAGTTAGATTACAAGGAAGAGGAGACCATCCCCAGCGCAGCAGCAGGAAAACATGACTGGGGTCACTGTCACTCCAGCCTGATGCATAAGTCTGTTACTTCGCAATCAAAAATCAGTGACTGCAGTCATAACCACTGTCCTGGACCTGCATATTGTACAAAGTTGTCCATAAAATTATTCATGTGCATAAGTAGTCCCACATGGTTCAGTGGTTCTCATTACGTAAGTGTTAGCAGGGGTCTTAGGTCAGGATACTGCATTCCTTAAACCAGACAGATTCCCATTGAAGTGATTAGGAGCGCTTCATTTGCCAAATAGAAAGAATTCCACAGGTATTTGTTTGAAGTCTGATACAAATTTACTTTGGCCACATTTCCACCTTTCTTTAATGTTTGCAGGGAAAAGCTATTTGAGTGCACGAGTATTACTGACCAAAGCAAGTTTCAGACTCATATTCACAGGTATTTGCAGCAGAAGTTTGTGTACACAGCTACAACCACACACATTAGTTATCTGACCAAATCATAATGAAGCAACAACTCTAATTTCTGTCTCACACACACATTTACTGATTCCTGAGAACATGTGAGATTTTTGTTAATTTTTATACGTATGAAGAAATCGTTGCCCTTTTGCAACTGGAAGGTGGGCTACATTCAGTGCCAGGTAAATCATTTAGTTTGAGCAGTGAGCAAGAGCTGCAACAGTGAAACGCAGTAAATTAAGCAGATTTCTTGCTAAATCACCAACACAGGACTGAACCCTTAGTGCTATTCACTAAGTATCTATTGGATTATGGGTCATTAGTTCAACCACTTTTAACAAGTGCAACCAAATAGGAATGTTATTAAACATTTATCTTCAGGGGCAGATTTACTGGAGAAGATAAGGAGATTGTAGACTCTCCATTAGCACTGCCTATTTCAGCATGCATTCTTGTCATAAGCACCTTTCATTCATAAAAATATCTCAGGAACCCAAAGCATCCTACAGATGTCTGCCTTTACATGCTGGTGGCTGCACCCTGGCACCCTCCAGACGCTGACCGGTTATTTCCAATACACATTATGTGATAACCTCTTGCTGCTTTCCTACTCCATGCTGTCAAGACAACAGGGGCAAACTTTTTTGAAAAAATACAAACCAATTTCCTGATATTCAGTCAGTCCTAAGGACACCGAGATGCTGAGCTTGCTCCTAACAGCAGGCCACCCAGCATTTTTTGAAAACCAGAACCATTATTTAGAAATGTAATTTCTGTCTCCTAAGGGTTTATTTAACTCTTACCGTGGGCCTCCACGACTGACCTCTGCCTCCTTCTAATCCTCCCACTGGCTAGCGGAGGAAGGCACAAGGCAAAGAACAGGGCCTGCCTGCGAGCCCCGGGTATGACTTCGAAAAAACCTAGACAAAGAAAATCTCCCAGATCTTTTGCAGGTCTTAATCGCAAGTCTTCAACAGGCTCCCCAACCGATCTGTAACACAATGGCACCAACAAAAGTGGCAGGAAGAGATCTCCCTTAACAGGAATGATTTGTCAGGGCAAAGGCGGAGAAAGAACATTAGAAGAGAAACAGGCACAATTTTACCACGTTGGCTGTAGAGGGGAATGGATCTTACTAACTGCAGCTGAAATCGTCACTGACTTACTAAGAAAGAGGGTAATTAGACACACAAAAGCAGTCTCTCTCCTTTCCCTCTGAGGTCAGTTTGGGTTCTTGGAAATTTGTACTCTGGCCCATGTGTTGTACAAAAGTACGGAATTAATTAAGCAGGAGGAGAGTGCAGTTTTCACCACTCCGGTCTATATTTCAGCCTCTGCAGACACTTAACATTTGTCACTGCTACAGTTTACACTCCTCCATAATTGTGGTTTCCCCACAAGAAATCAAAACTATTTAAATTTTCATTTAAAGGTCAAATTCCAGAAGAAAATAATCATGCTAGGAATGATGGGTTGAGAGGCTTTTTGTTGCAGGTTCCGAGCAAGAAAGTTACAGCCAAAGGCAGAGTGTAGTTAGCTACCTTTGCTTTGCCCTTATTCTGATGGTTTCCTCATTGCCTTGAAAGAAGGCTTTATCCTGATTTTAAAAGCTGTATTAGTCCTTCTAAGTTTGAAGCTATGAAAGAAGGAAGATGCTTACTCTAATATCCTCAAATTCTTTGCATTATTGATAGTCAAGAACTGGAAAGCTGCGTGATAAATATAAACAGAGCCTCTTTTAGTTAAGATTAAAACAGCAAATCTCATTCTACCCTAACTGATACATGAATTACAACATCAATAACTACTTTTGTTACAAAACAGTTGTGACAACCAGGTCAAACTGAGCACCCATGACTATGCATCTAGTCTCTAGAGAGCCATACTTAGTCCTGATTTTCTGAAGAAGGCAGGACCAAGAACCTGAAGAAGCCTTCTCTTCCAAGAGTGAGTCTCAGGCCTTTTCATATCCCTTTAAGTGGGTCAAGACTCAAGCAAACTAGATTGTTATTTCATTCCAAAAGTCTCGGACCTGTTTTTAAATAGTCACAGAAATACAGAAACTGTACCTTAGCCAGCCTTGTGATATGAGGGATAGCTAGCTGAGAAAGAGAACAAACCCAAACAAAACTCCGTTCCCCAGAATCGACTCTTGAAATTCCCCAAAAGGCAGCATATTTCACTGCTGAAAAGTACACTTTTATGGAAGGGTGTTGGCTCTGTTATCAACTGCCATGCCCTTACTAGCTCTTAAAAGTAAAACAAATGTTAGGANCCAAAACAATCTTGCAGCTGGATTACATTATCCCAGTGGGAAGTTGCCAGGCTGGCAGCAAAGTTAAGCTCTATGCTCATGAAAGTGAAGCACTGATACCACCAGCTACAACTTGCATTAAATGAGCTTCCCACACCTCTGTGCCAATCCAGCTCAGTCCTGATCTGCAACAATTGTGCTGTTCCAGCCGTGGGCCTATTTTATGCAAAGGCTGCCAGTCAATCTGAACAAACTGTACATCCAAACTCTGTAGTGATTTACAATTAAGCTTCTTTAAAACCATCATGATAGTGAGGATTGTTATATGTAAGCAACAGCTAGCAGAATAGGCACTTCTCTGCAATCTGCAAGCTGCTACTCATCCCATCGCAATCTGATCATAACACTTAGAATCTATAACCCAAACGAGCTCCTATGTTATTCATGCTAATTATTTTATAGTACCACAAATGTACACAGTACTTTTTAAAATACAAAATAGAGACATTATCTCTTCAAGTTGAGAGAGTTTACATTAACCCAAGATAACAACTTTGGAAAGGGAATTTATAGAAATAACTGTGGTAAGAAAAAACAGCTTGGAAAAGTTTCATAAAGTGAAGCAGGTTCAAGAAGCAGTACAATGGATAAATATCAAAAGGATATGCTATGCATAGGGTAAGATATGGCAGAAAGCCTGAAACTTTTTTCATGTCCTTGTCAGCATAATAGAGGCTTAGCATGCCAGCTGAATGCTTTCTTTCACCTGCAACTGTATCGCCATGGTCACCCGCTAGACCTTTCAACACCATCCAAAACCTACTGCTTCCAGAGACTGCCAGGATTTGTGGAGACATTCCCTGCTGGTGTAAAAGTGAAACCATAATGCAAACAGTAGTGTGGAACCACAGAAACACAACCAGCCTACTTCTAGTTCTTTACTGTTTCACAGGGACTCAGGCTATGTTGTTGGTTTACAGTTGTACAGCTCCTCCAGGTTACATAAGCTCGCAGGGAGGAACAGATGTCACAATAATACAGATTTCTGTGCCATTTAATTCAAAGCACTTTATAAACATTAACAAAAACAAACCCTGAGCTATAAAAGCAAATTATAGATGGGATCACCTCACTAGTGAAACGCAGCTGCCTCTGCCCTGCAAAATTGCAGCTAATGGTTCACGGCAACATTACACCACTATCCAAAGCCAGGAAAAGGAGTAGCTATCAAGTCACATTCAGGAGTTAAATTTTAATATTTGCAGTTATGAGAACCATTTCTGAAAATATTTCAGATATTAAATATCATTCATTGTAGGTCATGGCTCAGAAATTCTTGTCATCTTCACAGAAAACTCTACAGTCTTTGGAGGCAGCTGTCTAGAAGAAAGGAGAGCGTCAGAACTTTAGAAATACAGAGTCCATATGTTTGGGTTTTGCAGGTACCATTTATGTGAGTGTGTTATCTAGTACGTTGTCATATACCTTTATGAAAAACTTAACTTGACAACTCAAGAAAAGGGAAGCTTTTGGTTGTAAAAAACAAAATAGCAAAAACAACACACACCACAGATGATTTTCAGTAACCAGTGAGCTGGATAACACGGTTTCAAATAGCAGAGCAACTACCATAAAACAGTTCTCATAACGTAAGAGATTATGTTTAAGAAACCAGGCAAATCTTCTGTTCACTGCCCATGTCCTGACCAGACAGTGGTGTTTGCAGCCAGGCAGAAATCAGTTCCTTCAGACAGCTGTTCTTTACCAGCTTTATCTGAATGCTCAGATAAAGATGTAGAATGATGATAGCCAAACATATCAAAGTCGGGAAGAGGTAATACCCCAGTATTTAATTTCCAAACTAAAGTTTTGCTAGCTTGAGACATGTTGAAGGCCAGATTATACTTTACCTTTTGTTTGTTTGTTTAGTATCAACAGTCTACCCTATGCTGAGAGGAACATTAACTAAACACCGTATGCAAGGGATGTTGTAGTCTGAGGACACAACAAAACTTCCATAAACAGAAGTCTACTCTCATAGATCTTATTGCAGAAGCAGTGTCTGAGATGACAGTCAGTAATCTTCAAAGACACAGTTTGATACAAATTTAGAGGAATGGGAAAGAAGCCTAAGTCCTCTTCCTGCACTATGTATCCTCCCACAATCACATAACACTATCATGCAGCTGCAGAGTTGCCTCTGCCAGCAGAACAATAATATTTAGCACTTTCAGAATGCAAAGAGCAATACAAAACCCAGTTTATGTAGTCTAAACACATAGTTAATATTCCTATGGGGAAAGAAGGTCCAAAGAAATGAATACACCTTCTAAATTCCTTGCATTGACCCACAGGCCCCAGTTTAGTGCTGTTCTTGGTGTTTCTGATCTTTGAACAGTCTAGTAAACAGGCTAGAGTTAACACATCCATGTTGGTGAGTGAGTTAATCAGTTCTTTGGTTATAGTTTCATATTGTCCCCAAACTCAAGTAGGCATTGCATCACACTGGCTTACTTTAAATATTTTTTCCATAGCTCTTTAAAGTATAAAAACAGGGCTTTGTTTTGATTAGATTATTCCAGAGCAGAGTTCCATGGGAATGGATCCATTTTGTAAATATACAAGACATGGAGTCCCATACACTTGGATGTAGTTTTCTTTAATATGTTGGATCTACTGCCCTTTCAAGGGGCAAATGCAAATACATTTCTTTATTAAACGTATTGACTATGGTACTCTGGATTACACGTTCCTGCCTTGATCAGTTATGGTCCCATCCTCTCTTCCAACAAGGAATCCCCACAAAGATGCAGAATTACATAGGCAAATGATTTAAAGAATGTTCTTAAGAACAACTAGGGAACATTTATTTGCAGACAAAGAAGGTTCCCAGTTGTTTCGCTTGTATATTCATCTTTCCCTGAACAACTTTAGCATTTACAATAGTCATTAGTGTCTCTTCTTTTGCTAGGTTCCAAATGGTTGCACAGATTCCTTCTCAAAAGTATCCAGCCACAATACAGTAGCACTGGGGGCAGAATTTGTTGGAAAAATGCCATCTGTATTTGCAGAGCTCCATAAACGAACATATCACCAATCTGATACTGTAGGTCAACTCTTCCTTTCTTTAGTGTTCACTTTTCAGCAACTGAAATCACACGGCATGAAGTCAATAGATATTTAAGCTATTTAAATAGCACAAAGGATAAAGGTCATGCCTCTGATGTGATTTATCTTCACAGGAACCCACCCAAATCTTGGAAACCACTGCCTTGGAGATAGGAGATTCTGGCAGTTGTATAGATAAGAGGCTGGTATATTCAAACTAGAGATAGCTTCTTCCAGAGCATATTTAAATAGCTTAGAGCAAGGTCTTAGGTAAAAACAAACAAAAAACAAAAAAAAACCCCACCAGCGTGATATACTTGGGAAAATGCCCACGACGTTGTGGAGAGTTGCGCTCTCCTGCGCTGGCTGAGAGGCTGGTGTTTTCCCAAGCCTGTCACAGTAAACGAAATCAGCAGTCAAGTCTTCCAGTCACTGATGCCTCATGGCCCAGCACTGTTTTCAGTCACGCTCCTTGCTTTACTTCTAAGGTAAAAATAATCCTTCTGTGCCTTAGTAGTTTGCCCCTGGCCTAAAAAGGAGGGAGACAGCTTATCCCTTTGCAAACCTCAAGTGCAGTTCAGTGAGCCAGGCTAAACAGCTGACCATGCCAAAACAGGTATCCTACACTGCCATCTTCCCCCAACCTACCACACGCTCCTCTGCTTCCCTTATGCCAGACCTGACATTTGCCTAACTTCTCCATGAGTCCATCAGCTTGCTCACCCAGCTGCAAACTAGCCCAACAAAAAAAAAAAAAAACCCCAAACAAAAAAAACCAACAAAAAAAACCCCTTCTGACAAAATAGAAAACTGGATCACTTAGTCAAATGTCAGTCAAACATGAGAACTGATGCCAGTGAGAAAAGGGAGAGGGGAAAGCCTGTGGCTCCCCCTGAACCTCTCAGGAAACCAGTTCCCAAAGAGGTAGCAGAAACAGGCAACTCCAGCACCACCACTGCACAGCCACACGCAAACATGACAGCGAATAACTTGGTAAATAATAAAAAAAGTAGTGAAATCAGACAACGCTAGAGAAGGGCAGTATCTCCCTGACTTTCTGTGCATGTTACTACACACATGTGAAAAACAACTGTTCACATGATTTCAAGAAGTTTTGACCAGTCATGTGAATTCTGCTACAAAAAGTCTCATTTTTGTCTCAAGTTTACTCTATGAAACAGAACTCCAGCTTGTGTAACAGAGACAGCAATAGCACAATTAAAAAATTCCACCTGAGGCCAGCTCTGTTCAGCAACCAGTGGAGAGGAAGAGAGCTAATTAAAATCATGTTGTCTAAAATCAGAAGTGGTTAGTTGCACATACCAGATAGAACATAGTATCTGCCACAGGCGACTGACCTCAAAACAGAGAAGGGAGCAGGGGAGGTGAATGTAGTTACAACAAAGTCTAAAGAAAAAAAGTTATTCAAGAGCTACTAGAATCACTGGTATTTGTACTTGGGTGAAAAGAACAGCAGACATGGAGCTAAAGTAGATACTAAGGGCACATTCATGCAATCCTGGCACAGATAAAACTGATGATATAATTGGGTATTTTGCCTATTTTCTTTGAGATCAGTGTCTCAGTAATTTATTAAGTTCTCTTAACCAGTCAGTCCAGATAGGAAGGATTGCAGATTAATTAACTACAGGCTTAAACCTGCAAAGGGACATTTTGAATCTCAGAGACCACCTCACACCTTGCAGGAGGGAGCTGGAGGTATCTTTTCAGAACAAACATGGGGACCATTACTGTTCAATTTCAAAATTTTCCTTGCATTGGCCAAATCTCTGTAGACTGCAGCAACTATCATTTTTGCTTCTACAGCAGTCAGAAAGCTCTTGAATCATTAACATGGGAATATCAGCATTGCTATTACTCCCAGACATTTCTTTCTTCACTTTCCAATGTTTTCTCTGCTCTGTCATTACCTTGTTTTCTCATTTTCCTTTTCATTAAAGATTATTATTCAAGGGAGGAAACGTAGCACAGTCTGAGAATTCATTCAGCATGAATGGAGAGAGACACATGGTCTAGTGACTTAAGAGGAGGATCAGGAGCCAGGCGGCTTGTAAGACCTAGCCTGACAGTCTCCCTCTTGGTCTTTGTGCAAGTCATTTAAGGTCAAATACTTTTCCCTCCCCACAGCCGAAAGTTCAGTAGGGGGTCAATTCCTTTGGACAGAAGAAAGGGTTACCCCACTAACAGTGATGCTCCAACTTGTAGCTACACTGTCCTTGTGTAAAGGGCAAACACTTCCTTTAGGCTTATCCTCACCACAGTTACAACACAGATCATGAGCTCAAATATTTCATGATCGCATCAATGCATAGCATGGCTTTACAAACACCACAGGCAGGGACAAGCTGTGTACACTACATCAGCTGGTCAAGGCAAATTTGACTTGGATGAGAGCCTTCTCTCAGCATTACTGAAATAAATAACATGGTTTTTTCTGATCCACTCTAGTTGCAAACTTGTGTATTTGCAAACATTGCACAAACCAGTCCCCAGCAATACCTAGCGCTGACTGGTTCACCACAGGCATCCCATGAAGACAAGTTGCTGTGGTTGATATCCAGTCACCTTTCGTCTCCTTCAGTTTCATGGCATTGGGACTAAGGAGGAATTCCCACAGAATGGAGTTCTGCAATGGACAGTGTGTGTGGACTCCAGGTGCAGTCCCCCAGGAGCGTCCCAGCCTTCCCATCAGATTGCTAAATCTTCTCTGCACACATGTAAGACAGAACAGCAATGCTTCTTTCAGCCTGCTTTAGTTCTCCAACTGGATAGAGTAATTCTCACTTGCTTAACAATAGAGCTGGGAAAAATACAATAATTCACTTTAGCATTAATGTGTTTGTGTTTCTTTTTACCGCACACAAGAGCAGAACCAGACAAAGTAGATCCTTCTCAGGAAATGAGCTAGTTAAAAGTTATGTGAAATTTAGTCTAATTCCTGTGGCACCATTTGTTGGATGCATGGACCGATAGCTAATTTGTCTCTCATTTTTCCTCTAGGAAACAGGAGAACTGTTGCTGAATTCAGAGAGCCACGAAGTCAGAATTGTCTCTTGGAAGCTTCAGATTAATGCAGGATAAACATACTAAGTCAGACTTCGGTTCTCTGCTGCATTCCTATGACATACCATGGATATCTGAAGCAGAACAGCAAAGTAACATCCGTTCCGTGAAAGGTGCAAGATTTAGAATCAGCTCCTATCTTTTATAAGCAAGCTAGTACATTTTCAGAGCAATAAGGGTGAAGGAATTTTCTTATTAAGGGGAATAGATCAAGTATGGATTAGACTGAATTAGCAAAACTTTTGTTCTCTGTTCCCTCCCCCCACCCCCCCACCAGATATTAGCTTGAGAGTCATTGCTGCATTTTTCTTTCCAGGTTAAGAGAAAAAACAACCAACCACCCATCTTTCAGTGTTTTTCCAACAGTCAGGTTTCTTTGTCCAAATTTTCAGGAGTTTATGCAACCTGGAAGGTTGTCCAGGTCCCTTACACCTTCAGTTCACAGTTTCAAAACATGGCAAACATCAGCACTGCCACAAAAAAACCCAAAGAAAACCACAGAGCAATACCTACATGCCCTCCCTCCCCTAGTCCTTTCTCTATGTTCTCACTCTGATGCTACATCACCTCTTCCATATATGCCAGCAAAAGCATCTGTTTGAATGGATTTGAGCTTAAAACTAAACAACTAAAAAAAGGGAAGGTTAGTAAACCTCAATCCAATTCACTAAAAAGCCACGCAAACCTTTTGGCCAGGCTCAAGTACATAGTATTTCAGAAAGTGTCAGCTGTAAAATATTAATGAAAATAACTCTCAAAGCAGCATTATACTGAAAGTCCCTGATCTAAACCCCTACATACCCAAAGCTGTATCGAGAACCAAAATACAGGGACTTTTAAAAAAATACTATTTTCCTCCCTTCTAAAAAAGTAAGCAGAATCATACTCGTCACCTTCATGGACAAAGGCAGAATCCTACTAAATATCACCCTTAGCACTAGTTGAGAGAAGGAAGTTTGGGTACAAGTTTAGAGGGCATTGGCTATTTGGCATTCACTCACCACACAGGCATTAAGCAGAATGTGATTTACGTTACTTTCAAAGCTGAATGAACTGCCACAAAGAAAGGCACCATTACTGTGTGCTAAAAATATCCAAACACAGGGGGAGCACAGAGTTGGTGCACTGTAAATTCATATTCCAACATATTGCACACTAACTTTCCTGTACAGACAAGCTCTTAGACTAATAGGCACCTGGGAGTCTTCAAGTCTGAGTGCCCAATAAATAAAAAGGCTATTTTATTTTTTTTTATTGGTGCTCTGGAACCAAGCTCTGATGTCCCTACTCAGACAATGCTTCCATTGAAATCAAGTCTTGGTCTACTATTAAATACCATTTCTTTTACAGCTGCAAGCTTTCCAGGTTAGAGGATAGGGATTTCATATCAAGCCAAATCACTAATCTCAGTCCAAAGGGGATTGTGCAGGTATTTATTTTGATTTTATATAGGTACCTAGGTACTGCTTGATTCAATAGACTTGCACTGATGCCTAGTGAAGTAACTCCCTTCATGTCTACCAATTCCCAACTCAGTTAAACTCAAAACAAAAATAAAAATTCAAATTTAATCTCATTTTAAAAACTTCTCCAGATTCAGGTTTGTTTGGGACAAAGTTGAGGACTGCTGAGAAGTTTGAAAATCATTACCACAGGTTTCTGTTCAAGTTTCCCAGGCTTTAAAAGCAAACAGACCCTCAGAGGAGAAAATGGTGTATGTTTGAAGGCTCCACTGCACTGAGTTCATATAGCTCCAATCCTCAAGTTATTTTGAGCTGCTCCCCCCAACCACCACAGCAATCTCCCATACTGACAGACAAGGCTTGAGCTGAGTCCACTGAACTCAGTGAAACACCACTAGAGATGAAGTTAACTGACTACCAAGAGTTCACAACCCAGTTTATCAATTCCCCAATCACAGTGAGTAGTTCTTTTTCAGGTAACCTGGCTACTCATAGCCAAGCACCACTAGGAATTATTTGCAATTCTGTGGAGCTGCAAGGAAGTGACTGCAGAGGTGAGCTGTAGGCTAACAAAGCAGACCTGGTCAGCATTTACTTGTTAGTTCCACCTGCAAGAAGTTGCTCAGATTCTGACACAAGCACCCATTTCCCCCTTGAGGTACCCAGCCAGCACATGAAGGAAACAATCACTTACATCCATGCTATTTTAACTTCATTCCTGCTACACTTTCTGATTTTTTTGAATGATGGGTCAATGACAAACATTCTCCTTCTAGGCAGTTCACTCACTCACAGTGGTGTTCATGGGAAGTTTGACAGCTTTATCTTCTTTCTCAGCTACTTACAGCTGTGACTCCATTACTTTGAAGTCAACTTGGATTTGGTTGGAATGAAGCACAGACATCAGTGACTCAGGCTTAGTGTGTCACCTGCATTTGTTATCTTGCAGTAGACAATTTAATCAATTATACTTTTTTGTCTAGGCACAAGAACGAGACAAAAACGCTGATCAGCATTTCACAGGGTTGTTTCTTTGCTGCTAGCAGGCCATTTAACATCTGATAGACCATATAAAAAGGTCTTCCCAGGGGCTTAAGAGTGTTTGGGTTGTTCTTTTTATAGTGCAGAAGGTCATTAACGAGCAAGCGAAAGCAGCGTGGAAATAGCTAGACGAGTCTTGTTGAGTTAATAAGAAACTGTCATTCTGCTTCAGTACTTTCTCATTAAGCCTAGCAATGTTCATGTCTAAGGAGACTGATGGTACAAATCTATTTTAATGCTCAATTTAGTTCCCCAAGACTTGAGTCAGAGCAAGTTTACCCCTCCTTTTTTTTTCATTACTTTTCCAGTTCAGCAATTTCTGAGGAAAACCACGACATTAATTTTTTTACAGATGCAGCTCAAAAGCTGAAATTCAGATTGGTTTTAAAAAGAGCTAGACGTACCTTGAGTTTCTGAGCAGAAGACCAGTCACCTCAAGTCAAATTTTGTCCTCCTGCTCTTATAAAACAGTCTATAAAGCTAGTGACCACCACATTATCATACTTTGCATGTTTTCCTGGACTAGAGTCTTACAATAGCTTTGTTGCTGGGTTTAAGTGTCACACAGAAATTAATTCCCCATTGCTTAAATAGGAGCAAGGCACAGACACCACCTTTAACTGAGTCTTAAGTATCAAGGGTTTGTCATGCAACATTAACAATTAATCCAGAAAGTCACTTCTTACTAAGAACTACGTCACAAGGAAAGCTTTATTAACGCTTTAGCTACTCTCCTATGCCCTACTTAATTTTGGTGCTTCTGACTAGAATTTTAACGAAGTTCACTTGCCTTTGTTCTTGCCAGGTATCCTTCTGCAGAGGATCAGTTACCTGTTTTTCAGAGCTTTTGTTGCCCGATCCAAGCACTTTCTCTTAAGCAGCTTTTACTGCAGTGCTTACTGTTCCAAGCAACTGACTTAGTAGAAGCACAGCATCACACAGACCACAAGGAAATGCAGCTCAGATGCTTAAACTTATGCAACAGTGACCTTCACGTCACACTGAGGTTCCCATCAGCCTTGTCATAAAATTCATTTAAGTGAAGATATGGGGTAAAACATAACATCCCTGCTGGCCAGTTGCTGATGCTTGGTCGCTGCAGGGTCAGTCTCTACATACTGTCAGCCCAGACTGTGCACAGAAGGCCACACCGGCACTGATGCAGCATTCAGTAATTTAGGCATGTGGAAGTCCAAGAGAAGAGGGAAGGAACAGATTAGAGCGAAGTTCAACAAAGGAAACCGATGGAAGAGCACCACATGTTCCCTTTTGTACTTTACATGTACAAAACCTTCATGTGTATCAGGCCAGAACTGCTAACATTCAGCAATACCAGTTCTCTCCTGCTGTTTTTAACACTAAAGAAAACAGTGCAGTGCATTAGTGAGGGAGTTTTATTCTCTTATCTGTTATTCTCCAGCATTTGTTAGCTAAACCTCTTAACTCTCCTGGCTACCCATTGCTCACACCAGGGAAGTTCCTAAAGCACACCTTTTCACACAGCATGGGTTTCATCTCAGAGTTGATTCCTCTTTTCTGAACTCCACACATATGGAATTTCTTGTTAGTAAGCCTATAACGACTGTACATCCCAGCTCTGAAAACTCCCTCTAGAGCTGTTTCCACAGAACTCATTTTTATGTTAGTTTCTTCTCCTTTTCTTCTCCTTACAACAACCTTCCAAAAAGTCCCTAGATCTTTCAAGGCGAAGTACCACTTCCTGCAGCGCAGATACTGTGGTAAGGAGCTGAAATTGCTTAAGGTTTGAAATCTCAAATCATTAAGGTCATACAAAGGTGAAAAGCTTTTAAAAGGACTGAAAAAGAGGTGAGAAAGATAAGATGCACCTCAACATATCAAAAATATTGCAGGATTCCA
The DNA here is from genome assembly GCA_013401275.1 of Pandion haliaetus. NCBI lineage: Eukaryota > Metazoa > Chordata > Aves > Accipitriformes > Pandionidae > Pandion > Pandion haliaetus. The sequence continues at coordinate 73,049 of VYZV01040475.1, forward strand.
GTAATGTAAGTAAACTGCTTTCATTATAGGCCATACTGTTTTTGTGGGATGCTTCAGAAACCAACTGATCTGAGATACCTTGAGAGAAGTCTCCCATTATTGTAATTCTGTGAGTGCTTCCCACTATCATTCACTGTTGCAGAAACAGTGCAAGACAACTGTAGAGTCTTTTCCCCTCCCAACTACGCTTTTACCAGCTGAGCATTGGTAACTGTCTCAGTAGTAGCACTCCTACTAGCACTCCAGCAGTACAGCTGCCAGGGAGGAAAAAAAGGAAGACTTTATTTAAATCTATAGTATATACCCCCCACTACCTTAAAGCAAATTGAAGGCTGGTGTTGGAATTAAATTGCTTAGCATTACCACAGTCTACTCTGCACCATATGAAGACACAGTGGACAATAGTATGAGGCCACAGAAACAGCAGTGTGGGCTGGTGGAAGTGACAGTACATACTAGTAAGTGATTGCTTTATGGTCAAAAAAGAGACTTTAACTGCATTTTTCTGGTGAGGGAGAAGGGGGCAGCAAGGCCGCAGAAATAACATAGCCACTAAGACCAGTAAGAGCTAAACATCCAGAGCAGCAAGGACACATGCTTTGATTGTATTTCAGAGTCCTTCTGCAGCTGGTCAGCTCTGTGACATAAAGTCATTTAAACTTACTACAATATGAAACAAGAAATAAGCCTGCAAAAATAGTAGTGAAAATTCACACAAGGCTTAAGAGCTTCTGAAGGATCAAACAGAAATGCAAAA
>VYZV01040475.1:87139-98582 GCA_013401275.1 Pandion haliaetus
CCATCAGGATAAAGTTAAGGTGGTGAAACAATCATTCATTTGCAGATGAAATTGTATATAGCCAACTGCTAAGTTATATATGTACATATAAGTACAGGCACTACTGATTAATGGTAGAACACCATTCTTCCTTATAACCCCTCCACAGGGCAAGCAGCACTGAGAAAATACAGCTGCAGTAGCAGAGGACAAGTTCTGGCTCAAAGTATGTTCTGAGATCTCATCTGTTTTCTCTCACTGGTCCAGCTACTGGTCTTAGGATAAAGTGAAACAGGAGGGTCCCAGTGCACAGTAAACAGCCAATCTGGTATTGGAAGGAACTATAGGAGCAGCTACATTAACAGCAGATAATAGACAAAACCAAAACCCAACCACCCACATAGAGCAAACAGCAATTCTTTACACAATCAATAGACATTGGTTTAACTTTTAGCAAAACCCTAGTTTATAGAGGTAAATAGTTTCCTTTATCTTTTCCTCAGCTATTCGCCATTGGTGAGTACAGAGCAACTTGAAGTTGTCTTCATGTCTCAGGTTTTCATGCAGAATTTTTAGACCTGGTAACACAGGAATACATTTAATTTGGGGTGCTCATACAACAGTAGACTGCAGCAGTTGTGGTGAAGTCCTAGTATGCAAATCGTGAAGAGATACAAATTTTCTCTTATCAGCAATTCTTATGAATTAACTAACAAATTGGTACAACAATTTCAGCATTTGCAGTTTGCCAGGAAATAAACTGATACCCCTTATCATCATATATCATAAGCACACACATTTTGACACTTTTTTTCTAGTATGTGGGAGCTGCAGAGATTGAAGTCATGAAGAGCATCAGACAGAAGTTGGCAAAGGTGGATACAGCCCCCAAAATGCAGAAGAACAACAGTAATAAAGACCGGCAACACCACAAGGCAAAATGTTATAGGTAAGGTCAATGAACAAAAAGCAGATCCTTTTAGCATCTTGCTGAACATAACTGTATGCACCTTTCTGGTTATTTCAGTGGGAGATATAGCAAGGGTATATAAAGGATTAGCATGTGACAGTCAATTTCATCAAAAGAGAAGGAAAGAGAGGGTCCAGGCAACTTTATTTTTGTGCTTTTGCTTGGTAGTTGCTTGCAAGATCAAAGAGCTGGGAAAATTCTTATATTTAGGGATTATTTTGTAGCTTTGGTGAGTGGTAATAATCAACTGTTATTAAAACTAATTTCATTATTATTAAGCCTCAAACAAGATATATCAAGCATCACTTACAGAAATATTTTAACTACACTTAAGAGTAAGCCTAAGAAGCTTTTTTTTCTTTTTATTTTGTATCAAAAGTCAAGGATTACAAAATGTATTAACAAGCAGACACAGTGGCTAGATTTTTTTCTCTATATAGATTGTGCCCATAAAGCAAAAAATCCCCAAGTATGTCTACTAGAGCATGCACTTACAGTAAACATGGTTTGAGGTTATTTTGGCATGCCTGTTTACATTAGGGTCATACCTCAAAACAGAAAGTTGGATTTTGTTGGGCCTTCCACTGTAGGCAGCAGACTTTCAGAGACAGAGAAAACTTGTGCAAAGTTAACCAGCAGGCCTGAGGCAGCACAAAGCTCACAACTCACCTGTCTCATATTGCAGCTTCCCTGTGCTGGATCATGGCCTTCTACCATTTGTCCACAGAAGAGACTAAGTTAAGTGTGTGCATTTAATCTAGACAGATAGCTGAGAGCCTCAGCCTTTAGGAGAGCAGTCAGAGTAGCAGTACCATTGACTGGGACAAGATAATTTATTATAGGTTAAGTTGTCTGCATCAAAGTCTTAACATTTTCCCCCAGTTTTTCTGTCTGAAGTTCACTACAGTCCTGATGATGCATTTGTTCTACCTTTTTGACCATAACAATGAAGATTCAAAGTAAGATTCTTGGTGTATTTGATTAACTCAGGTGGAGCAGGAAACAGAATAAGAGGCAGAAAGACCAAGAATAAAAGTTTTAATTTTGAGTCACCAAGGTATGCCATACAGGAAACTCTTAACTAGATGAACACAAGACTTTCATCCTATTTCTGATTTGTTCTGACACTTTCCCCCACCACAAAAATATTACATAAATAAAAAAATAAACACATTAACAGAAAGATTTAACTCTAGACTGAAACGTTTGTACTCCGAGTGAACAATCACCACCGTATCCACAGCATCCAAAAGTGTATCACTCCGATCAACAACGTACTACTTCAACAGCTATTTGGCTGTATTCGGTTTGGAAAGCTTTGTGGTTTTCCAGGAAAATGAAAAAAGAGAAGAAAGCCACAAGGAAGAAGAGGACCTGTGCGGAGAAGGCACAAGACAGAGCAAGGTGACCAGAGGCTGGCAAGGAGAGGGTGGCTGGCAAGGCAGGTGGCAGCAGGCAGCCCACCCCCTCTCCTCCCAGGGAGGACAAAGCCCTCCTTGACAACAAGCCCCACGCTGATGGCTGTGGCCTTACCCCTGGCTTGGGCCACTTGCCTCCAACAACCACTCCAGCCAGCAGCAGGTAGGGACAGTGGGGCTGTGGAGGTGAGAAATAGTGCTTGCAGGTACAGGCAGGGACATGCGCTAAAGCAACTCCCATGCAACAGGGATACAAAAGTGAGAACAGATTTCCCCAGCACGTCCCTTAGCTGCTACTGCAGGAAGGCAGCCCTGCCACCAGCCTCCGCCACCACAAGATGGCTGCCTTCTCAGGGTGTCCATGCCCCAGCACTGAGGGAGAGCCATGCCCCCTCTCCTCACAGGTGCTTTCCCAGCCCCACAATCTCTTCAGCATACCCCCTCACCACCCCAGCCAGAGGCTTCCCCTCAGAGGGACAGCATGAGGGGCTCCCTCCTCGGGTATAGCACAGGGGGCTCTGATCCCCGGCTCTGGCTCTGCTGGTCCCACAGCCTCATACAGACAAGGCCCGGCCCCTTGGGCTGCCCCACACCAGACAGAGCTCTACAGCAGCCCCAGCTCATCTTCCACCCCAGGCACAGGTGTAGCCAAGCTCAGGTCACCCCCACATTCATTTATCCGCATTAGCAACAGGCTTTTTGTTTTTTATTTGCCTGAGCATCAACCACACAGGCAGGTAGGGGACAGAGCCTTCACTCTTGGAAGCTTTTTGGCAGCTTAACTTGACGAGAGAAAGGAAAGGAGCAGCTCCCACCTGCCATGTCACAGCAGGCCAGGGCAGCGAGTACCCCATGACAGCCCGGCTGAGCGCAACAGGGGCAGCGGGGTGAGCCCGAGCCAGCCTGCACTCCAACACACAACCAGCCCACTCCCTCAGATCCTCCCCGAGCGCAGGTAAGACATGCTGCTTCCTCAACTAACGCAGCCGACCACCTCCTCTGGCCAGGCAGGCACAAAGCTGTCCTTCCTACCATTAACTGGAGCTTCCTCTCAGGAAGCCCTAGCAGACAGGGAGCCCCCTGCCCAGGCGGGCTCCCGTTCACCCTCTCCCTGTTTCGCCCCTTTACGCTCCTTCGGTAAGAAGGCTTTTGCTCACACAGCGTATCCGTCGTCGTTTGCTCACCTGCCTCAGTTTGACCGGACATGCTTCTTCCCCCGCCGACCGAAAGAGGCCGCAGCGCACGGACGGGCCGCTGCAGCGCGGGAAGCCGGGCGCCGAGGGGAGGGAGGCCGAGGGGAGCAGGCAGCCCCCTGCCCGCCCGTCCCGCTTCCCACTGCAGCCAGGCCAGCAAAAGCCGAGATTCCCAGATCAGTCTCAAAGAAAACCTGGAGCACCGAAGCGCTCCCCGAGGCCTTCTTTTAAAGCGACAGCACAGAGCGAGGTAAAAAGGCCGGTGGGGTATGCTCCAGAGCTGCATCTTAAATCCCTGCAGCTGCTGGAAAAGTTGTCCTCAGTCCTAGTTTAGAACTGGAGAAATACTGACTGTTTGTAGCCTTCCCGTTTCACCATAGTGATCCTCTAGCTACCAGACTTTTAGGCTTTTTTAGACTTTAGCTGTTTCCTCCGTGTCCTCTACCTGGGACTAGATGAAACCCCTGTGCCTGCCCACTCATGTATTACAACTTCAAAACATCTAGGAAAAAATACAGGGGAAAATACAAAGCTGGCAGAGGTTCAGAGAATACAGCTTAAGTAGCAACATATTGGGACACTAAATACTAGGAAATTAACATAAGAGTCATCAGATATCACAAGGGCCAGTACCTACTGGAAGGAAAAAAAAAAAAAAAAGTAAAACATTTACCACAGAGAAAACAGGCACCATTGGCCACAGTAACAGGAAAAGTCCCACATAAGTCAAATCTACTTTAATAAGTACATAAAGCATCTCTCTTTCAAGAATTTTAAATCTCAGTTAACAGATAAGTCACCATTCACAGAATGTCAACTTTAAGTGCATTATTAATTATATCCCTGTTTAGATTCCTCCTGGAAAATGGCAAGAAGATAAATCTGCACAGCAAAAAGTAAGAGCAGAAAAGGCAGAAAGGCTGCAGCTACAAGTGGACAAGAGGAAGGAACAAGAAGAACAGAAATGGAAAAAGAAAGAGCAGCAGGAACAAATGGATAAAGTGAAGGCAGATCTGAAAAGGAATAACGGAGGAACACTGAGAAGATGCAGTTAGTGAGGATAATGCTCTCATTTGAGAAGACAACATTTGAACGGAATGATGACACAGAACTACTGTAGTCTTTGCTTTGCTTTTTGTCAGCCAGGCACATGCATCCAAACCCATCAATGTTCCAGCATGAAGAAATACATACATATATAACAAAGCATCATCTAATATAATAGAAGACTAATAACACATAAGAGTGTAAAGGAGCCAGCAAACTGACCCAGTACCCCCAGGCAAATTCCAAACTACATGATAACATCACAGACCTTTTAATGTGTAACATATGCGTACGTCAAGTTCCATCTTTCAGCAGCATATTAGATTTTTCCCAAGTTTAGTATTGTGTATATGTCTACTAATTTAACTTTTTAAATATTTTCATCCATTTACCTTTACTCTGAATTTTGAGTCTGTCCTAAAATTACAATTTTCCAACTCATTCATGAAAAAAAATCAGCATGACCAGTGAATCAGAGCCATTGAACAAACTCAGTTTTTCAACCAATTGTACCTAGCTTACAGTGAGTTCACGAGGATGACATTCCACACTTTCCATACAGCACCAAAACCACTAGCGAGCACCTTCCCTGACAAAAACCTCAGCATGGTTACAACTACACGGTTATAAAGACATTCCATAGCAATGTAGGTTATTCCTTAATGATACAAGAATTTTATACTACAAAAAAAAACGTAGTAAGAACACTTTTGCTCTGCTGCCATAGCTTTAGGAAAAAACCCGCAACGAATACTTAAGGCAAAGCTCTGGGAAACCCATCAGCATCAGAACCAAGCTTTGGTTTAACGTAATTATCACATTTCTATTCACCTTCTGAGATGTTCTGCTTACGCAACACATTCTGACACCACCTTACTGCTTTGCTTCCATGTTATACTTACTTTTTCATTAAAAATGGTATTTACTGGTGAGAACAGCGACCTTCTTGGGTGACTTTGAAGAGCTGCAGCCTACCTAGAAATGACTGAACACTTCAGAGGGTAATCCCTGGTCATAGGTATTTGTAAGAACCAGATTTGTAGGAGTAGCATCTTTTAATCAGATGGTTGAAAAGAAAGGACAGATCTGACTTATGAAGCATTTTTCGATGTTAGTGCCATGCCTTCCTTAGCTGTATTTCAGGAAAAGCAAGTAGGCATTCAAGTCAAACTGCTGGACTGAGAACCCCGAGTTTGGAAATTGTCTTAAATAGCACTCAGTGAAACAGAAGACCTTTAGTTTGATTATCCTTAACTTACCATTCCCAAAATAAGGTGAATATTCCTTCACTTCATGAACCTCCTTCTTTCATGTTCCTTACTCAGTGTGAATCCTCCTGCAGAAATAGCCCATTTTGACCACTAGTGTGTTTACATCTAAATCTCAGCCAAAGCTTTCCATTGGCTCCTTGCTTGTTGCACAGTCTGGGTTCTTGTTCTGGGTTTGCGTTCTTGTTCCACAAAAATGCATTCCAGGTTTTTTTTCCACATCTTGTTCTCTGAACTTCCTAGCTGTCCCTGTGCTCTCCTCCATCCCGTCTCCACATCTTTGTTTTGTGTAAACCATGTACCTGTATCCCATAGTCTTCATGTCCTCCTCAAAAGCACACATGTAAAAATTATAATTCAGGTTTTTGCCCCCTTACAGACAGTGTGAAGGAAAGTAGACTAATTTTTTTTTTTTTAATACTAATTTGCAGAACCAACCAGACGTATGCCAAGTATCACTAACCAGCACCCATTCTCTCTTTATTCTAATTTACCTCCCCTTTGCTTTGGCAATCTGCTTAGCCTTTTGGTCTACAACCTGTTCTTCTGGCAAGAACATTCAGCAAACCTGAGGTTGCTATAGCAATTAATAATAATTTACATTTTAGTTTACAGAAACTAGAAGCATGGAGGTGCCAGGAGGAGGAGGCACTAAAGAAGTCACAATTAGAGAAAGCAGCGCAAGAACATATTTGGCAGCAGCAGCAGGAGGATTACAAAAGAAAGCTTCTGCAGTTCCACAAGAGACAGGTAGAGGAACAAGAATGAGCAGGTGTCTGCAAAAAGGCTAATGCTTACTTTAGCTGCAGATAACTCATCTGAATGGATGTTTTCTGGTGAAGGCATAGATTTAGCCTGTGCATCTGCCATGGCATTTCCTGTGACACTAAGTCCCAATCTTGAAGTACGTCAGCTGCTCCTCCTCTATTAAATAGATATGGTAACAATAGTCCTCTCTTCCATAGACCCTGCAGCCTGAAGAAGAGAAATTCCACAGCCTAGCTAGAATGCAACTGTGCAAGATGCTAGCAATAACAAGTCATGCTACATCTGTTCACTTCTTGATGTTTACATTATGTATCTTCTCTGATAGCCTGAGTCCCAGTAGCTACACAGTTAAAAAAAAAAAAAAAAGATTCTACTTCTAGCAAGTAGGTAGAGAAGGAGGCTTGAAAACCTAAATGCCAAGCAGATTTTAAAAAAATCCTATTAAAATTTAAGACAAACTCATGTGTTTGAGACAGTATTATAATACTAACATTACAAGTATTTAACAGTATTTTCTATCTATCTGTAATTGATGAAAAAACGATTTCCTAAATACAATGTACGTCAGCAACTGATAGTTGCTGGTGATCTGCTTCTAAGAGACAGAAAAATGCAGACAGAAAGGAGCAATGTGGTTAGAGGAAGAACACCAGCAGCTGGTGGAGATGGCAGAAGAACACCTGGACTGTAAAAGAAGAAACTGTGAGAAGACAAGATATGAGATGAAGAAAGAGGAAGATGCTAGACTAACTCAAAAGGAAGCCAAAACACAAGCAGAGCTTTTCATCAGGTATGTAGCTATTACTCAAAGTTTGGTGGGTTTTTTTTCCCCTCAGTAATAATAATACATCTTTACACCTAGTGCCAGACTATACAAAAATACTCCTATAGCCAGGAGTTCTATCAGTGTAGTGAACATTGAAGAGCAGCATCTGTACCTCAGGAATTAGTTAAGCTGCCTTCAATTCAAACTCCAAGACACAATGTGGTTCTTTTGCTATTAACCAGTTTTCCGATGTTTCCCCAAATTCCATCAACAATTCACATACATCTATCTATATTCTTTAACTGTTTTAAACATTCATTTACACTACAGAAGGAAGGCCAACTAGATTTCCCCACACATCTGAAACTATGACTATCTTAACACAGTCCATTGGAGCAGACTCCAGTATAGCATGCTTCCAGAACTCATTCCTACTAGCACCTCAGAACACCGGCAATGGAAGTCTGCACACCACATACTAGAACACCGCAAATAGCGTAACAGGCCGCCTTAAGGGAAGCCTAGATCAATTTGCCAGGCACAAAGCTGTACTAGGTATAAGAGGGTACCTGGGAACTACAGCTGAGCAGGAATTAACTCTCTCCTGCTTGCTCTATTCATAGTGTTGCAACAGGAGAACATACTGGCCCACAAGAAGGCATTAGCATAAGCCAACATTTTCTTCCCCAACCCATTCCAAACTTTACTCAAAGCCAGCTCCTGGGGGAAGTCCAATCTCCTCTGTCCAGTCTCAGTGCCTCAGAATGCACTGCACGCACTGTGGCAGAGTCAAAGAAACTGCCAGTGAACCAGCAACAAGCTAACTGAGCATGCAGGTTTCGAGTCAAAGCACCAGCTTTCTAACCCAAGGAAGAATTCTGTGCTATGTCTGCAATCCACTTTATTAACATTTTGGAGACAATGAGAAGATCTGGAATAACATCTGCAGCTCCAGCAAGCACTACTAATAGAAGCTACCAGACTAGAACACACTCAAGATGTTCCTCATCTATGGGCATTTTCTTATTTTCCAGTGCTTGAAAAACTAGGCCTGAAAACCATGCAAAACAATAAATAAATGCTTCATGCCAGGAATGGGTCATTGTAGTGAGCTCTTTCAGTTCCAGTCTAATTCATTCCAACTTGATTCAAGAGGAACAACATTCCTTTTGGGGATAGGTGCTACTCTCATTCACAAATTATTTTCCCAGACTGCAACGGTAGTCTGCGTATACATCCTATTGACAGTAAGTAAAAGCATTCACGTTTTATCAGCCAGGAGAAATCAATCCGGACAGACCTCCTGAGGTGCCAGAACACATTTAGTTTATCCTTTGCTGCTTCACCCCAGATTCTTTTTGGTCCATTTTGTGTTAAGAGCGAGAACAACAGAACTATCAGTTTACAAAAGGTATTAAGACCTCAGTGCTGACTTTTGGAGGAATCCTCCAAACCAATAAATTGCAATAACCATGCTACTGTTTAAGAAAAGGCTAGATTTCAGTATCAAGAAGACAGAGAAACTATAGCAAGATAAGAAATTTTCTTCCTTGTAAATCAGGTTTATCTTATTTTCTGCTTCTCTACTATTATCTAACGTAAGTGTAACATTTGTAGATTTAATTTGTATTGCAGTTCCTGTAGAGTCTCCTGTGGAGAAGAGTAATCAATTTTTGCAGTCTCTAAATTGAAGCTGAACGTCATTAAATTAAATATGCATTAAGTACTAGTTCTAAAAGCAAAACAAAACCAGTTTACACTACTTCCAACTTGCACAATTCCTACAGTTCTCTGTATGGTGCCTCAGAAGCTGATCTTCTCATTTAAGAAAACTTACCTGAACAGTAATAATTCTAAAGGGCATACAGAAGATGCACAGATATTGTAGTACTGTATTCTTAAAAATAATTTCCATTTAAAGTAGGAAAAGTTGAAAACTAGTATACAGTTGTAGTGCTTCTAAAACAATACACAGTTAGTCAAAATTTGCAGCAGACTTCAAGTTTTAGCATTACCTGACATCCTAACTGAAGTCCAAATCCTGCCAACTTACACATTTAACTTCAAAAAAAAATCTCATTTTGTTGATGATCATGTAGATATATTTATACTTGAGAATAGACAAATCCTTTCAACACCAGCTTTAAGAAAATCTGTTGAGACTGATGATCTTGTAAAGCTCTTATCAATACAGCTTTTATATGCCACCACAGTGAATATTAAATATATTAATTTCACAATTAAAATAAAGCAAGGATTAACTTCCACCTTCCACTCCATTACTGAGTGAAGATGGTTTCATCCTCCCACCACTACTTTTTTTTTTTTTAAGCACTTAAAATCAGCCATCAACCGCTGAACTCAGTTCTTCTAATATACAGGTAAGCATGTAAACAAAACACAAATTGCAGGAGGAAAAAAGATTCTTTCCTCTTTTCCTCCAGCATGTGAAGGCCAATCTGACTTCCAGTCACGTGCTTCAAAGCTGTGAGTGGTTTAGAAATTCCACTCCAGACCACCTTTTCAGAAAGAAATTCTTTGAAAAGTATTAGTTCTTCCAGAAAAATGAAGAAAATTCAAGTCTGTCTACTCCTCGACTTCAGTATTCAGGTTTTATTTCTGTGCACAACTTGCAGTAATGAGCTTCCCTAAAAAAGGTACTAGTGCATCTGTGTAGCATGTGTATCTTCTCATTTTACATGAAGCTCTCAATACTAATCTTTGAAGCAGAATAGTTTTCCTGTTATTACTGTTCCATCAAGTTATAACAGTACCGACATTGCTTTAGACCAGCAGCTCTGTTGAGGCACCAGCTCTTTGAGGCTTCACAACAAGTCAGAGAGAGAGATCAAATCAGTTTGTCACTGGTACCATATCCACTCTATGAGAGAGATGTATTTTAGGACAAGGTTACACAATAGAAAGAAATCTTTGCCTTGAGCTTCATCCTATTGAAGCTGCATTCTGCAGGAAACCCTCCTCCACAGTCTCAAGAGAACTAAATGCAGTGCTTCAACTAGAAAGCTGATATAAATGAGCATATAAAACAGATTTGGAAGAGGAGAGTGAACAGTTAAGAAGCAAAGAAAGTTGATGCAGCAACCGGAGTATGAACATCAAAGCCAGGGGATCTGGATTCTCTTCTCACCTCCACTTTCAGCTTCCAGAGTGACCTGAGTAAACTACCATCCCCTGGGCCTCAGCTCCTAATTTGCAGAAGAGGGATAATGGGAATTTGTCTACTAACAAGAGCATTATACAAATTTAAATTCGAAGATCATCTGATAATAATCACAAGGCTGTTTTATTTCTGGTATTCTGAAGCAGATATATGTAGTATTCTAAAATAGCAATTGGAGGTAAGTGCAAAGAATCCATGTTGTTCTCTATCACAGTAGCAATCCCTCTTCCCCCTAAGAATTGAATTACATAGAATACTTCAAGAAAACCCCATATTGACATTTTGTAAACAAAAATTTTAATCTTTTAAAAAATTGCTTAGTCCAACTATGTGTACAAAAGTATTACCAAATCAGAAACAGGACACAAACCACAAGCATGAAAGAAAATGCATTTCTAGCTTTACAGCAAATGCCATAAAAACTAATAATTCAAAATCTGCAATTTCTTCCAAGTATGCCAGCACTAAAACATGTCTTTAAATGAAGTTGGCATTCATAGTGAACTTGATTTACCAAACCAAATCAGAAACGAGTCCTATTTATCTGCTGAAAGGCTGAAGCAGGGACAGTGCAGAAACCTTCTCTCCACACTACCCTGCCCATAACCCCCTCATCTGAGCTTTCATCTCCAGTAACACATTCTCAAACTGACCATTTAGAACCTGCAACTAGCTAGAACATGAAGTAGACCCTCATAATGAGGCCTGATGAACTATCATGACACTTCATGTCATACATCATAGATTATTTAATGGTACCACGATCATATGAAATGTAAACATTAAAAACCACCTTCATATTTCCTTCCAAGCTGCATTTTCAGTTTACTGTTTGTGCATGACGTGAAGCTCT